>JAGIQG010000032.1:2590129-2781988 GCA_024679065.1 Sphyrna mokarran
GAACATCGGGGTGACGGCGCAGGCTCGTTGGGCCGAAGGGCCTGTTTCCTGTGCCGTTTTGTTCTTAATTCTTAGTAAACCCTGTTGGACTTTAACCTGATGTTGTGAGATTTCTTACTATCTGGGGCATTTTCTATGACTAATCCATCAAACCTACACATCTTTGGACACCAAGAGATAATTTAAGCGTGGCCAATGCAGCTAAGCCTGCACTTCTTTGGAATGTGGGTGGGAAACTGGAGCATCGGAAGGAATCCCATGCAGACACGGGGAGAATGTCCACACAGTCACCCTAAGGCCGGAATTGAAGCGGGGTCCCTGGTGCCGTGAGGCGGTAGTGCTAACCACTGTGCCTTCCCTGGCAGTGGCTCCCCAGTAGAGCAGGAAAAGGGACAGACAATTGGTGCACAGCAAGCTCCCACAAACATCTCAAAAATGACCAATAATTTGCTTTAGCCACATAAATTAAGTATTGGCCGGGATATTGTCTTTCTTTACGTGGGTTTTCTCCGGGAGCTCCGGTTTCCTCCCACATCCCAAAGGTGTGCTCTTAGGCTAATTGGCAAAACAAATTCTCCCTAAATTGTCTCAAATTTGGTTTTTAATCCATAGATCTATAAACATGGACAGGGATCGCGGGTAGAAGTGGGAACATTGAAGTGGCGGCACGGGCTCGTTGGGCCGAAGGGCCTGTTTCCCGTGCTGTTTTGTTCTTTAACAAGTGCTGTGGGATTGTTTAGGTTAATATGTGAGGAATGGGAACACTGCAGCTGGAGTAGGCCATTTGGCCCCTCGAATCTGTTCTGCCATTTAACCAGATGATGGCAGACATAGAGAGAATGTGCAAACTCCACATTGCACTGCCCTACCCCTTACCCTCGCTCTTCCGCCACTGGAATCTTGCCTGTGCTTTGTAACTTTCAGATTTAACCATTCCAATGTACAGCTGGCCTGACTCCCACATTCCACCTTTTAGAAACACAAGATCCTTCAAAGCTCTGTGGTCCTGGTCTGAACTTGCAGCAAATGCCATTCCCTTACCATCCCCTCCCCCCCTCTCCGTGCTCACTGACTGGCTCTTGGTCAGGTTTTAAACATTCTTGGACTTGTTTTCAAATCCTACCCTGGCCTCGCCCCCTCTCTGTCTCTGTGATCTAACTCCGTAAGGTATGAGATATCTGCACTCTTCAAATGACACCTCCCTGCACACTCCCGATTTTAATTACTCCACCACTGGTGGTACACCTTCAACTGCATGGCCTGAAGCTGTGGAATGTACTCTCTAAGCCTCTCCCACTTACATTCCCCCCTTTTAAGATGCTCCTTCAGCCCCATCTCTTTGATCAAGGATTTGGTCAGTTCCTCTCGCGTTGATTTGTCTTTTTCTTGGGCGGCATGGTGGCACAACGGTTAGCACCGCTGCCTCACAGCGCCGGGGACCCGGGTTCAATCCCTGACTCGGGTTTCTCTCCGTGTGGAGTTTGCACGTTCTCCCTGTGTCTGCATGGGTTTCCTCCGGCTGCTCCCACAGTCCAAAGGTGTACAGGTTAGGGTGGATTGGCCACGCTGAATTGACCCTAATGTCCAAAGGTGGCTGGCTTGGGTGGATCAGCCACGCTAAATTACCCCCTAATTTAGTTGTGGAGTTGCGGGAAGGGGATAGAACCTGAGTAAGATGCTGTGTTAGAGAGAGATTCGATGAGCTGAGTGGCCACTTCTACACTTGTAGGGAGTCTGTGTGGTGTTTTATTTTGTTTATAACGTAGCTGTGAAGTTGATGTTTTATTATTGTGCAGATGCTATAGAAACACGAGTTTGTTGCTGCATTTGTGATTATGATGGATTGTGTGGTGTGCTGGATAATATCTGTGGCTGGCAGGTTTTAAGATTGGATAAGGGGATGGTATCGCGAAGCTCTGTGTGTTTGGAGAGCTTTGATGCTGTAGCATTGGCCGCTTTCCATTTCCAGCGCTGGCCTCGAATTCCACTCCATCTGACAGAACGGAAAGTCTCCTGATCCATGTTAACCTTCCATGCCTGACCCCAGGGAAATGTCCACCCGAGAAGCCTTTGGTTTGGCATTTCACCTTAAAAGCAGTGCAGCTCTGACAGCGCGGCGTTCCCCGTGCTCTGCGTACAAATACAGTGGACAGAAATCAAAGAGAAATTACTGAACCTCATCTGCTTTAGGCTGGCACAGCGTTTAGTGTCACAGCACCAGGGTTTAATTCCTGGCTTGGGTCACTGTCTGCGTGTTCCCCCCCCCACTTTCTCTGTGGGTTTCCTCCCACAGTCCGAGACGTACTGGTTAGATGCATTGCCCCTGCTAAATTCTCCCTCAGTGTACCCGAAAAGGTGCCTGAATGTGGCAACTAGGGGATTTTCACAGTAACTTCATTGCAGTGTTAATGTAAGCCTACTTGGGACACTAATAAACTTTAAAAAAATCTAAAAGTTACACATTGGTGATACAGTGTAAATGGGTTTATCATTGTAAGCTCAGTCATAATCTGGTTATAATTCCTTCATTGTGGAGACCAATAGGTGTAGACAAAGGTCATAGGTAGAAGAGGGCACTGACAATGTTAAAATGGCGGCATGGGCTCGTTGGGCCGAAGGGCCTGTTTCCTGTGCCGTGTTCTTTGTATAACTATTGCTGAAGAACCTTTTAGGCCCCGGAAAACTCATTTTTATGTCTTTCCATTCTGATAAAATTTCCGTTGCTTTTCGAATATTTTTGGGAAGTCTGTTCATGATATTTCTGCTTCATTCCCATGTCTCTGTCTCAACCCTTATTTCGCTCTGCAAAATTGATGCATTGTACTCCCGGTTTCCTGTCTGTGGTAATACTTTAATGTGATTGGCTGCTTTCTCTGCTCATATATCAGTATTGGTGGACACCTAGAAATCCCCTTGACTTGGCAGCAGATTCAATGTCGGATACGGGGAGGATCTATCCCTGTGGGCAACTTTCTTTGTGGTCAGTGACCAATAATGCCTCTTTACACTTTGGCCTTAGATGCTTTGTCATATCACATCTTCGCAAAAGTTCTAATATCTTTCCTATTACTGATATAGACCAGCTAGCTTAATAACTAACTTGTTTAAATTCTGCCTCCAGTTCTGAAGAAATAAATAATATCTGCTGTTTGCTAGTCTTTTAAGACCCAGCTGGAAAATTCCAAGTGTTTTGTGCATTTAGCTTTGACCCTAAGTTTTAGGTTTGATTTTTGACATTAGGGTGAGGTTAAGGTGTTTTACTCCAGGTTTGATTCCAGTGATTCACTAGGGAGCTTTTATCAAACAATGTTTATTTCAGAACACAGTTAGAATATAACAAAGAGAATTAGCATAACTTACACCAATTACAAGATCTAAACATGACACAGTATAATTCTTAACGGCTAGCTATCTCTGTTGTTCCAACTTAAAGCCATAAACCTTCTTTAGAATTAGGTAGCGCTAAGGCAAGTATGTTCACAAGATACTAGATTTCTAGTTTTTAACATCCATGGATAGAAACCCAAACAGCAGTTTTCGGAGAAGGATATATCCTCAAGACACAGGAACAGAGAAGTGAACTTAAGTCTCTAGCAGTCTTGAGACAGAAGAGGATAGCTCTCTCTCTGCAGCTTCCAAAACAGTAACACTCAGATAGCAGAATCTCCAACTCCAGGGAGGGAAAAAAAGAGACATTGCACGCTCTCTCTCTCAACTCGAAGCAGCAGCTGAGCTAGAATTCTCTGTAAAAGCGTAGCCATCTCCTGTCATATGACCTGACCCGTCAATCATCCCAATCAAGCTATACTCTGCAATCCTAGGGGAACACTGCATTACTTCAGATTAAAACTGGTATTTGTTATACCAGTATTATACCAGTATAATTGGTATCAATTATACTGCTTCAGTACAGCAGCAGGAGACAAAACGGCTCTGACAAGATGCCAAGAACATAGAACATTACAGCGCAGAACATGCCCTTCGGCCCTTGATGTTGCGCTGACCAATTAAGAAAAAGCAATGACCCTCTAACCTAAACCATTCCCTTTTCATCCATAAACCTATCCACAGACTTGGCGCATCTGCAACGGAAGGGACGTGAGAAACCTCCTGCAGAGAAACATGATTGAAATACACAGGCACAATATTGTCACAAGTGCTCTGGCTTCATTCCTTCACTACTGAATCTTTATGCATGGATACTAGTGCCTCTGCTATTTCACAGAATCGCAGAATACTACAGTGCAGAAAAGTCTCTTAGGTGCATTGAGTTAACACCAACATGTAAATTGCTCTAACCTGCCCATCTAATCCCTCTTGCCAGCACTTGGTCCATAGCCTTGAATGTTATGGTGTGCCAAGTACTTGCCCAGGTACTTTTTAAAGGATGTGAGTTTCTTTGCAAGGCTCCAGGTGTGAGCCATGTGGACTTGAAGTTTAGAAGTTTATTAGTCGCAAGTAAGCTGACATTAATACCGCAATGAAGTTTCTGTAAAGATCCCTTAGTCGCCACACTCCAGTGCCCGTTAGGGTACAACGAGGGAGAATTTAGTGTGGCTGATGCAGCCTAACCAGCATGTCTTTGGATTGTGGGAGGAAACTGAAGCGTTCGAGGACGTGGGGAGAAAGTGACCCAAGCCAGGAATTGAACCCAGGTCTCTGGTGCTGTGAGGCAGCAGTGCTAACCACCGTCCTTGGAGTTCTGTTCTCAAGTTTGGCTTGTTTGTGTAGCACATTACCTCCTTTCCTTAACTATTGTATTATTAGTCTTTGTCACCCATGGGTCAGTTGGTAACACACTTATGCCTGAATCAGGAGATTGTGGAGTGCAGGTCCCACTCCAGGACTGGGTACCAAATGAGGGCTAATACTCCCCGGCGCAGTGCTGAGTGTTACAATGAAAGGTTCATAAAATTTGTTATATTTTGGAACTGTAGCTTTAAACTTAGGATCAATGAAGGTGGTCTTATGACCTGTTTTGCAGTCTCCTTGACAGTAAGTCTGGAATATTTGATTGTTGGAGATCAAAGAAAGGCTTAGATTATTTCATTGAGAAGAAAATACAAAGCGGACATCCTTGAAGACTTGCAGCAACCTGCGTCTCCCAAAGGCGCCGATAGTAACATAGAACACTACAGCATAAACAAGCCTTTCGGCCCACAAGTCTTTACTCAAAGAGTGATTAGGGAGTGGAATGCCCTGCCTGCAGCTGTTGTAGATGCGCCAAGTTTGGTGGCGTTTAAGAGGTTAATTGATAAGTATATGGAAGAGAAGGGAATGGTTTAGTTTGGAGGGGCATTGCTTTTTATTTTGGTTGGCACAACATCGAAGGCCGAAGGGCCTGTTCTGTGCTGTAATGTTCTATGTTCTATGTTCTATGTTCTAAGTTGCACTGATCATATCCTATCAGGCCTATCTATAACCCTCAATCCCATTAAATGCCATGTATTCATCCAGAAGTCTCTTAAAAGACCCCAGCGAGTTCGCCTCCACCACCACCGATGGCAGCCGATTCCACTCACCCATCACGCTCTAAGTGAAAAACTTACCCCTAACGTCTCCTCTGTACTTGCTCCCCTGAACCTTAAACCTGTGTCCTCTCGTAGCAACCATTTCAGCCCTGGGAAGTAGCCTCTGAGAATCCACCCTATCTATTTCTCTCAACATCTTATAAACCTCTATCAGGTCACCTGTCAATCTTAGTCTCTCCAGGGAGAAGAGTCCCAGCTCCCTCAACCTATCCTCATAAGGCATGCCACCCAATCCAGGCAACATCCTTGTATCAGATTGTAAACAGTTATGCTGCAAACTGTCCACTTGCTCCTGAGATCAAAGACAATTGAGGGTCAATAATAACAAATCAATAATTCTATCAGGATGCAAAATGAATGCGTTTCATGTTGCTATGGTGTAGCAGACAGAGCAAGCCATTTTTGTGATCAGGTTACATGCTTCCCTAAAATTAGTGAATAGCACAAATAAACGACAGTTCTGTATCACCAGCGGAGAAGAAAAGTTGCTGGACTTTGCGACTTAATGCTTCTGGATATGATGAGGTGGGAAGGGAGGAGGAGGAAGGGGGAGGGTGGAAATGGTCTCTAGTTGAAGAGACGCCCACTACAGATTCTAGGAAACTTGTCCTGACGTGACCAGAAGGAGGAAGACATTTTGGGGAGTTCCAGAGTTTTGACTCAGAGCAGAGGAGTGCTGGTATAACTCCCAAGTCGGGATGCTGTATGACTTGGAGAGAAATTTTGGACGTGGTTGGTATTACTATGTATCTGTTGCCCTTGTCCCTTTCAATGAAACAATCCCCGTTGAAAACTGTGAACTGTAATTCTGTAGAGAGTGAGGTGCCTGTATCAGCATAAAAATTCCTCTTTGGAGTTGAAACTGTCTAGAAAATGAAAATAGTGTTTAGTCAATGGTGCTTTTAATCATTTAGTACAGTAAGAGTTTTATGATGCAAAATCTTGCCATGTGATTTGTTCAACTACCAACTGGAAGTTTGAACCTCTTTCTAAAAAGTTATTATATCCTTGGAGATTGTAGCACTGAGAGAATGCCGCACAGTTGAAAGTGCAGTCAGATATTGGCCCAAACTTTCTGGATGCTCACACTGGTGAGATCTTCTGGTCCTGCCGAACTGGTGAATTCCTAGGTGCGGATTTCCTAGTGGCCGGGGGTGGATTCAGTGGGAAATCCCGGTGGTTGGACTGGAAGATTTTGCCGCCAGCGAATAGCGTGCCATCTCCCGCCGCAATAGACACACACCGAGGAGGTCAGAAAATCTTGCCCTCTAAAGTGAGATACTGTCTGCAATATCAGATAGCCATAAAAGAATCTTAAGAACACTATATACAGGAACAAAGAACAAAACAGCACAGGAAACAGGCCCTTCGGCCCAACGAGCCCACGCCACCACCTCGATGTTCCCATCTCTACCCGTGATCCCTGTCTATGTTTATAGATCTGTGGTTTAAAAACCAAATTTGAGACAATTTAGGGAGAATTTGTTTTGCCAATTAGCCTAAGAACACATCTTTGGGATGTGGGAGGAAACTGGAGCACTCGGAGAAAACCCACACAAGCATGGGGAGAATGTGCAAACTCCCACAGACACAGGCCCAAATCCACGTATCTGCACAGCACAGCGATAGTCACTGAGCTGTCGTGTTGCCCATCAAATGGTCCAGGTCGAGCGTACACTAATGACGTGAAGCACTAGGATACTCTCAAAATCCAAGAGCAGCCCTCTCACGACCCATCGCGTGTGTGCCCAATATTGAGGATAAGCAGTACCTGCTCTCTTGGCCAATATTCACCCCTCAGTCTGCATCACTAGAATCGATTCTCTGTCTATGGGAGCTTGCTGTGTGTGTGTTGGCTTCTGAGTTTCCAACATTGCACCAGTGACCACATTTCAAAGTATTTCATTGGCTGTAAATGACTTTGGGGAATCTGGTGCTATGTCAATACAATTCTTTTATTCTTTACTGCTGCCAGTTTTTCTGTTTGAACTTCTTCAACCATAACAGAGACAATCTTTCCATATCTCTATCAACATCTGTGAGTTTATCTCGAGCTTCCTTTGCTGGTCTCGTTCCTCTTTTAATTTCCTTGCATTATTTACACGCTGGTAAAATACTTTACTAATTTTATGTTCTTTTGATATTTTCATTTGATATTTTCCCCTTGCCTTCTGAAATATCCTTTTTAACCTGCTGCGCGAAGCCACTATTTTCCCTTTTGATGTGAACATCATTGGCAAAGTCAGAATTTTATTGCCACCCCTGATTGAATAGAGATTGAGAGATTGCGTAGACTTGGTCTGTACTCGTTGGAGTTTAGAAGGCTGAGGGGGGATCTTATAGAGACTTACAAGATAATGAAGGGGATGGATAGGGTAGAGATAGAGAGATTCTTCCTGCTTAGAAAGGATAGCGGAACTAGAGGGCACAGCCTCAAAATAAGAAGGGGACAGTTGAGAACAGAGTTGAGGAGGAACTTCTTCACCCAAAGAGTGGTGAATCTCTGGAATTCTCTGCCCATTGAAGTCGTGGAGGCTATCTCACTGAATATATTTAAGTCACGGGTAGATAGATTAGTGATAGACAAGGGAATTAAGGGTTATAGAACATAGAACATTACAGCACAGAATAGGCCCTTCGGCCTTCGATGTTGCGCCGACCAATATAAAAAGCAATGCCCCTCCAAACTAAACATTCCCTTCTCTTCCATATACTTATCAACTAACCTCTTAAACGCCACCAAACTTGGCGCATCTACAACTGCTGCAGGCAGGGCATTCCACTCCGAACCACCCTTTGGGTAAAGAACCTACCTCTGATATCCGTCCTATAACTATCACCCCTTAATTTAAAGCTGTGTCCCATCGTGCTAGCTTTCTCCATCCTAGGAAAAAGGCTATCACTGTCCACCCTATCTAATCCTCTAATCATCTTATATGTTTCGATCAGGTCCCCTCTTAGCCTCCTCCTTTCTAACGAAAACAACCTCAAATCCCTCAGCCTCTCCTCATAAGACATGCCCTCCATACCAGGCAACATCCTGGTAAACTCCTTCTGTACCCTCTCCAATGCCTCCACATCTTTCTTATAATGTGGGGACCAGAACTGCATACAATACTCCAAGTGCGGCCGCACTAGAGTTTTGTACAGTTGCAACATGACGTTGCGGTTCCGAAATTCAATCCCCCTACCAATAAAAGCCAAGACTCCATATGCCTTCTTAACAATCTTCTCGACTTGACTGCCTACTTTCAGGGATCTATGCACATACACACCAAGATCCCTCTGTTCATCTAGACTACTAAGAATCCTACCATTTGCCCTATACTCTACATATTTATTATTTCTGCCATAGTGCATTACCTCACACTTTTATGGGGAGAAAGTGGGAGAGTGGAACTGATCCACTTCAGATCAGCCATGATCTTATTGAATGGCGGGGCAGGCTCGAGGGGCTGGATGGCCGACTCCTGCTCCTATTTCTTATGTTCTTAATTATCCTTCAGAAGGTGGTGGCACTCTGCTTTATTGAGCTGCGGTGAGTTGGATTGGCAGTCAATGACTAGTGAGGTACTGCAGAGATCTGCACTAGGACCCCAAATATTCACATTATATATCATAATTTGGAGAGAGATCAAAATTTGCAGATGATACAAAGTTGGTTGGGAGGGTGAGCTGTAAGGAGAATGCAGAGATGCTTCAGTGTGACTTGCAGAGCTGTGAGTGTAGGCGTATACATGGCAGTATAATGTGGATCAATGTGAGGTTATTCACTTAAGTAACAGAAATAATAAGGCAGATTATTATGTGAATGGGTATAACTTTGAGAGAGGTGGATACTCAGCAAGACCTTGATGCATCAGTCACTGAAAGTAAGCGCACAGGTACAGCAGACAGTAAAAAAGGCAAATGGTATATTAGTCTTCATAGCGAGAGGATTTGAATATAGGGATAGGGATGTTTTACTGCAATTGTACAGGGTGTTGGTGAGGCCACATCTGCAGTATTGTGTGCAGTTTTGGTCTCCTTATCTGAGGAAGGATATCCTTGCTATGGAAGGATTGCAGCGAAGGTTTACCGCGCTGATTCCTGCAATGGCAGGTCTGTCTTATGAAGAGAGATTAAGTTGGTCAGGAATCTATTAATTGGACTTCAGAAGAGTGAGAAGGGGATCTCATAGAAACTTATAAAGTTCTAACTGCTTTAGATAGGGTAGATTCAGAAGGAATGTTCCCAGTGATGGGACCGTCCAGGACTATGGGTTATTGTTTGAGGATAAAAGATAAACCTTTTATCATAAGAATCATTGAAAGCTACAGTGTAGGAAGAGGCCCTTCGGCCCATCGAGTCTGCACTGATCACAATCCCACCCACACCCTACCCCCGTATTCCTACATATTATACCCACTAATCCCTCTAATCTAAGCATCCTGGGACACTAAGGGACAATTTTAGTATGGCCAATCAACCTAACTTGCACATCTTTGAACTGTGGGAGGAAACCAAAGCACCTGGAGGAAACCCACACAGACACAAGGAGAATGTGCAAATTCCACACAGTCAGTGACCCGAGCCCAGGAACCTGGAGCTGTGAAGCAGCAGTGCTAAGCCACTGTGCAGCTGTACCACTCACTGATTTTAGAACTGAGATGAGGTAAATTTTCTTCACTCAGAGAGTGGTGAATGTGTGGAATTCACCACCGCAGAAAGTAAAAGAGATTTCAAGAAGGAATTGAGTATAGCTCTTGGGGCTAAAGGGATTAAGGAATATGGGAGGAAGGGGGAATCAGGACATTGAATCTAATGATGAACTCTGATCAGTAGAATAGCTTGAAGTGTTTCTCTGTATGCCTTCTTGAGTCTGCTGCAGTCCCTGTGGTGTAGGTACACCACACTGCTGTTAGGGAGGAAGTTCCAGGATTTTGATCCAGCGACAGTGAAGGAATGGCCGATATATTTGCAAGTCAGGATGACGAGTGCCTTAGAAGGGGGGTGGGGTTCCTGCAGGTAGTGGTGTGCTTAGACATTTGTTGAGCTGACCCTTGAGCTGGCAGAGATCGCATCATCTGTTAAGCTGCTGCTCGTGTATCTTGCACATAATTCTTAAAACTCAAGTTCGTCTGAACCTGACAACATCCTACACTTGCTAGTTTTGCTGTCTTTTAAAAAGTGAAGTTTATTTATTAGGTGCAAGTAGGCTTACATTAACACTGCAATGAAGTTACTGTGAAACTCCCCTAGTGGCTACATTCTGGCATCTATTCAGGTACGCTGAGGGAGAATTTAGCACCTAACCAGCACGTCTTTTGGACTGTGGAAGGAAACCAGAGCATCTGGAGGAAACCCATACAGACATGGGGAGAATGTGCATACTCCACACAGACAGTGACCCAAGCAGGGAATTGAACCCAGGTCTCTAACACTATGAGGCAGCAGTGCTAACCAACTGTGCTACCTCTTTAATTATTAATCTAAGTAAAATAAAGTTTATTTATCAGTCACAAGTAATTCTTACATTAACACTGCAGTGAAGTTGTCATGATATTCCCCTAATCTCATGAATTATATCTGCTTCCTTGTCTGTACTTTATCATCGTGTGCAGTTTTGGTCCCCGCATTTGCGGAAGGATATATTGGCCTTGGAGGGAGTGCAGAGAAGGTTCACCAGGCTGATACCAGAGATGAAGGGGTTAGCTTATGAGGAGAGATTGAACAGACTGGGTCTGTACTCGTTGGAGTTTAGAAGGCTGAGGAGGGATCTTATAGAGACTTGTAAGATAATGAATGGGCTGGATAGGGTAGAGGTAGAGAGATTCTTACCACTTAGAAAGGATAGCAGAACTAGAGGGCACAGCCTCAAAATAAAGGAGGGCAGTTTAGAATGGAGTTGAAGAGGAACTTCTTCACTCGAAGGGTGATGAGTGTCTGGAATTCTCTGCCCATTGAGGCTACCTCACTGAATATATTTAAGTCACAGGTAGATAGGTTTCTGATAGACAAGGGAATTAAGGGTTATGGGGAGAAAGCGGGAAAGTGGAACTGATCCCCTTCAGATCTGCCATGATCTTATTGAATGGCGGGGCAGGCTCGAGGGGCTGGATGGCCGACTCCTGCTCCTATTTCTTATGTTCTTATCGTTCTATCTGTCCTCATTCCGTCACACTTAGCATTGTTCCCAGTCGATTACTTTGCTCTTTAAACTCTGATTACCTCAAACCTTGCCACGCCCTGGCTGGTTTAGCTGCACTTACTTCCTTTCTAGGCGTACTTCTTGGATCAGAGCAGAGTTTTGTACACAGTCAGTGCAGTGGACGTGAAATTATTGGTTTCATCTCGTTGTCACTCCCCATGGAGGAGCGGCATAGGCTTTTTATAACGGGCTCCAGCAAGAGGAATGCAGGGTGACGATGCAGGATGTGGTTTTGGGTGGGAGTGTTGAGCTTTTGAAGTGCACCGTTTGTGTGTCCTGAAGGCAGTGATTGATTTTAAAGGTGTGGGGAGCCACGGGCAGAGTTCGCACTGCTACGCCTCTGATGTGGTTGCGTGCCCATGATGGTTGGCACATTGACCCAGCTCAGCTCAATCCTTCCTCGACTTCCACAGACACGTATCTGTCATAGAAACGTAGAAAACAGGGGCTATTCGGCCCTTTGAGCCTGCTCAGTCCCTCATTACAATCACAACTAATCATCAAATTCAATATCCCGATATCCCCTCTTCTCCCCTCCATTTGCCTTTAGTCCCAAGAGCTACATCTAATTTCTTCTTGAAATCACCCAATGTTGGGAGTCTTTTATAGACCTCCTAAAAGTTCTAGAGAGGTAGAGGAAAGGATTGCAAAGTCGATCCTGGACAGGAGTGAAAGTAATAGGGTAATTGTTATGGGGGACTTTAACTACTAATATTGATTGGAATAGCTATAGCTCTAGCTTGTTAGAGGGGACTGTTTTTGTACAAAGTGTGCAGGAAGGTTTTTTGACTCAGTATGTAGATAGGCCAACTAGAGGTGAGGCTACGTTGGATTTGGTGCTGGACAATGAGCCAGACCAGGTGTTAGGCTTGGAAGTTGGTGAACATTTTGGTGAGAGTGACCACAATTTGGATACGTTCACCTTAGTGATGGATAGGGATAGGTATGAAGCTGGGGGCAGTAGTTATAGCTGGGGGAATGGTAAATATGAGTCCATAAGGAGGGAATTAGGGTGCATAGGTTGGACTAGGAAACTACAGGGACTGGGCACATCTGAAATGTGGAGCTTATTCAAGGAGCAGCTACTGCGAGTCCTTGATAAGTATGCCCCTGACAGGCATGGAGGAAATGGTCGAGTAAGGGAACTATGGTATACTAAAAAAGTTAATTCGCTGGTTAAAAGGAAAAAGGAGGCTTATGTCAGGATGAGGCTTGAAGGCTCAGTTAGTGCAATGGATAGCTATAGATTAGCCAGGAGTGAGCTAAAGAGGGAGTTGAAGAGAGCTAAGAGGGGACACGAGAAGACTTTGGCTGATAGGATCAAGGAGAATCCTAAAGCTTTCTTTAGATATGTTAAGAATAAAAGATTGGTTAGGGCAAGGTTAGGGCCAGTTATGGACAGCAGTGGGAAGTTGTGCGTGGAGCCTGAAGAGATTGGAGAGGCATTGAATAAATATTTCTCTTCGGTATTCACGCAGGGTGATGTAAATGTAGTTATGGAGAACACTGAGGTACAGGGTAGCAAACTGGAAGGTATCGAAGTAGATAGGGAGGATGTGCTTGATATTCTCGAGGGTTTGAAGTTGGATAAGTCCCCTGGGCCGGACGGGATTTACCCTAGGATTCTCTGGGAGGCAAGAGAGGAGATTGCAGAGCCTCTGGCTCTGATCTTCAGGACGTCGTTGGTTACGGGTGTGGTTCCGGAGGACTGGAGGATAGCGAATGTGGTCCCGTTGTTCAAGAAGGGGAAGAGAGACCTTCCAGGGAATTATAGGCCAGTGAGTCTTACTTCTGTTGTGGGCAAAGTATTGGAAAGAATTATTAGGGATAGGATTTATAGTTATTTAGAGAGAAATGAAGTGATTGGGGATAGTCAGCATGGTTTTGTGAAGGGTAGGTCGTGCCTTACTAACCTTATTGAGTTTTTTGAACAAGTGACCAAAGAGGTGGATGGGGGTAAGGCAGTTGATGTGGTATATATGGACTTTAGTAAGGCGTTCGATAAGGTGCCCCATGGAAGGCTTCTGCAGAAAATGCAGATGTATGGGATTGAGGGTGATTTAGCTAATTGGGTTAGGAATTGGCTAGCAGATAGAAGACAGAGGGTGGTGGTTGATGGGAGATATTCATCATGGAGTTCGGTGACAAGTGGTGTACCTCAGGGGTCTGTTTTGGGGCCCCTGCTGTTTGTAATTTTTATAAATGATCTGGATGAGGGTATGAAGGATGGATTAGTAAATTTGCAGATGACACTAAAGTCGGTGGAGTGGTAGATAGTGAAGAGGGGTGTTATAGTTTGCAGAGAGACTTGGATAAGTTGCAGAGCTGGGCCGAGAGGTGGCAAATGGAGTTTAATGTGGAAAAGTGTGAGGTAATGCACTATGGCAGGAATAATAAATGTGTAGAGTATAGGGCTAATGGTAGGATTCTTAATAGTGTTGATGAACAGAGGGATTTGGTGTGTATGTGCATAGATCCCTGAAAGTAGGCAGTCAAGTCGAGAAGGTTGTTAAGAAGGCAAATGGAGTCTTAGCTTTTATTGGTATGGGGATTGAATTTCGGAGCCGCAACGTCACGTTGCAACTGTACAAAACTCTAGTGCGGCCGCACTTGGAGTATTGTGTGCAGTTCTGGTCCTTGCATTATAAGAAAGATGTGGAGGCATTGGAGAGGGTACAGAGGAGGTTTACCAGGATGTTGCCTGGTATGGAAGGCAGGTCTTGTGAAGAGAGGCTGAGAGATTTGAGGTTGTTTTCTTTAGAAAGAAGGCGACTAAGAGGAGACCTTATTGAAACGTATAAGATGATTAGAGGTTTAGATAGGGTGGACAGTGATAGCCTTTTTCCTAGGATGGAGAAAGCTAGCACGAGGGGACATAGCTTTAAATTAAGGGATGGTGGTTTTAGGACAGATGTCAGAGGTAGGTTCTTTACCCAGAGGGTGGTAAGGCTACGGAATGCCTTGCCTGCGTCAGTTGTAGATGCGCCAAGTTTGGTGGCGTTTAAGAGGTTAGTAGATAAGTTCATGGATGAAAGGGGAATGGTTTAGGTTAGAGGGTCACTGCTTGTTCATAATTGGTCGGCGCAACATCGAAGGCCAAGGGGCCCGTTCTGTGCTGTAATGTTCTATGTTTTGGCCTCAACTACTTTCTGTGAGAGTGAATTCCACACCCTCTGGGTGAAGAAGCTTCTCCTCAGTTCTAAAAGATTTATTCCTTATCCCCAAACTATGATCGTCAGTTTTGGACTCCCCCCACCATCGGGAACATTCTTTCTGAATCTACTTGTCTCCGTGGATGTGGATATAATGGGAATTTCCGGCCTCCTCCACCCCCGAGCCTCGAAATACCATCCTGAGGTCGATGGCCCTTTCAGCGGTCTGTCAAATTTTCCTTCCTGCCTGCAACGGGTGGGACTGGAAAATTTCCCCGGGCAGGTGCACTGCAGAAGATCACATCTCAGAACTGCTCCAGTTGTTCATTGAATCCAGGCTCTTACCTTTCTTATAGTGAGGTAACTGTAAGACTTAAGTGTAGCTGGCAAGATCGGTAGTTATTGTTCCTTTCTAGAACTTTGTTGTCGAATGTGTCACACACACTCTTCATTCTTTGTATCTCACTTCTTCAGAAGCAACGATCGAATTCTGAAAGAATTAATGGATTCTGCTTCTGCAACGATTTGTATGTGGAGAACTGCACATTTTAACTGCACTCCACATTAAAATAACCTTTATAAATTCCCCAATCCCCGCTAAACTCTACTTGTGATTGACTTTGTAACCATCTCACCAACTGATGGAAACTGTCTGCTATTTGCTCCACCCTCTTTTCATCTTCTAGACATCTTTAACCTTCCTCTGTGGAAAAGCTTTTTATTCTCCTGTCTCTCTGTAATCCTTCATCACTGGTCTCTCCAACAGCAGTGAAGTAAATGACCGCATCCTGTCGATGGCGAATTGAAAGGGTAAATGTTGGTCTGAACATCAGAGAGTTTTTCTGACTCTTCCTTTGTTAGGATAGTCACAGTGGCACAGTAGTTAGCACCACTGCCTCAAGGCGCCAGGGACCTGGGTTCGATTCCCGGCTTGGGTCACTGTCTGAATCTGCACAGTCTCCCTGTGTCTTGGGGGGGCGGGGGGGGGGGGAAAGAATGTTAAAATTATTCATTCTGTGGTGAGAATGTGGATGGAGACAGCAGCAAGCTTCAAGCGCTGACAAGTTGTTGTAAAATCCAGTCATGTTGGAACTTTGACTTATTGTGCCTATCGTTTCCGGAATCTGGGAAAATAGACTTTATTTTTTTTTTGCCAGTTTCTTTCTGGGAAGGGGTTGCGGTTTGTGAATGGTTAAGGTTGCAATGCCCTCGAAGCCCTTTGTTTATAACTGGCAATTCTGGGTTTCCTGTTGATTACAAGAGCGAAGATGTTTGACTGCAGGTTAAAAGGGCAAAGGGCAGAATGTCTATGCATGTTTACACAAGTAAAATACACAATGTGGGCCTGTTTTAATCTGAAATAAAAGGGTGAGGTAACCTTGCATGCTTTTATTTGTAGGGTACTTGCCTTTATTAGCCAAGGATATGACTGCAATCCATGGCATGTCAGCTATGAGTCTCTCCAACTCTTACGCACCATAGAAAGCATTCTTTCTGCCCAAGACTGCAAATTGTTACAAAGGGTGGGGAATGTAGCCCAGTCCATCACGCAAACCAGTCTCCCATCCATTGACTCTGTCTCCATTTCCTCAGGAAAGCAGCCAGGACCCCACGCACCCTGGACGTTGTCTCTTCCACCACCTTCCAATACAAAAGTCTGAGGTCACATACCAACTGACTCCAGAACAGCTTCTTCCCTGCTGCTGCCAGACTTTTGAATGGACCTACCTCACATTAAGTTGATCTTTCTCTACACCCTAGCCGTGACTGTAACATTACATTCTGCACTCTCTCCTTTCCCTTCCCTATGAATGGTATGCTTTTTCTGTATAGTGCACAAGAAACAATTCTTTTCACTGTAAGTTAATAGATGTGACAAATCAGATCAAATTGAGGCATAGAATATAAGAACAGGGAGGTTATGATGGAGATGTGTAAAACACTGGTTTGGCCACAGCTAGGGTACTCGTAGAATCAATCAAAGAACTCTACAGTGTAGAAAGAGGCCCTTCGGCCCATTGAGTCTGCACTGAACACAATCCCACCCAGGCCTTACCCCCATATCCCTACATATTATACCCATTAATCCCTCTAACCTACGTATCCCTGGACACTAAGGGGCAATTTCTTAGCCTGGCCAATCGACCTAACCTGCACATCTTTGGACTGTGGGAGAAAACTGGAGGAAACCCACGCAGACACGAGGAGAAACTCCACATAGACAGTGACCCGAGTTGGGAATTGAACCCAGGACTCTGGAGCTGTGAAGCAGCAGTGCTAACCACTGTACTACTGCGCTACCCACCACAGGAATCACGAGTGCTGTGGAGGGGGAATTTTCACATCTCGATGGGCCGAAGGGCCTCTTCCTGCGCTATAGGGTTCTATGATTGATTCTATGAGTACCCTAGCCTTGGCCAACCCAGTGTTGTACACATCTCCATCATAACCTCCCTGGTCTTATATTCACGTTTCATCCACTACAGGAATTGTAATGGACACGGATCATGCAAAAATCTGTTGAGTTGGGACAGGATTTCCCAACCATGGGGCAAGTGCGGTCAGAAGGAGTTTTGCAGCACAGAAAAAGAGGCCCTTCAGCCCATCCTGTCTGGGTTGGCCATCAAGAATCTGTCTATTCTACTCCCAATTTCTAGCACTTGATCTATAGCCTTGTATGTCAATTCCAGCTTGGGTCACTGTCTGTATGGAGTTTGCACGTTAGAACAGAACGTAGAACCCGATGGTGCAAAATTAAGAGGAACACAGAAAGAAACCTTACAGGGGTCAATAACATGGATTAAGGTAGATCTGAGGGATTTGAGGAGAGACTTTTCCACTCAGAGGGTAGTGGGAAACTGGAACTCGCTGCTTGGAAAGGTAATAAAGGGGGAACGTTTACAACATTTAAGAAGCATTTTCAGATGAGCCTGTGAAAGGCCCTAACATACAAGGCTATGGACCAAGTTCGAGAAGGTGGGAGTAGAATAGACAGGTTCTTGATGGCCAACCCAGACAGGATGGGCTGAAGGGCCTCTTTTTCTGTGCTGTAAAACTCCTGGCCGCACTTTGGGAAGTCTGGTTCGAAGTCAATAGACTTTTGCCAGATCCATGTCCCGCCCACTACAATTCCTGTGATGGGTGAGACGTGGAAATTCCCCCTCCGTGACTCTATTTCCTGAAAAAAAGGATCTGGCTATTCCAGCATGCTTCTAAACATAGCAACCAATTGATGCGGAACTACATCCCAGAATCGGGAAAGGGCATGGAAGATTACAGAATTTCATAGAACACTACAGCACAAACAGGCCCTTCAGCAAACAAGTTGCACCGATCATATCCCTATCCACTAGGCCTATCTTTAACTCTCAATCCCATCGAATCCCATGTACTCATCCAGAAGTCTCTTAAAAGACCTCAGCGAGTTTGCCTCCACCACCACCGACGGCAGCCGATTCCATTCACTCACCACCCTCTGAGTGAAAAACTTACCTCTAACATCTCCTCTGTACTTGCTCCCTAGCACCTTAAACCTGTGGCCTTTCGTAGAGACCATTTCAGCCCTGGGAAATAGCCTCTGAGAATCCACCCTATCTATTCCTCTTGACATCTTATAAATCTATCAGGTCGCCTCTCAACCTTCGTCTCTCCAGGGAGAAGAGTCCCAGCTCCCTCAACCTATCTTCATAAGGCCTGCCTCCCAATCCAGGCAACATCCTTGTAAATCTCCTCTGCACCCTTTCAGTAGCTTCCATAATCTTGGTGTTGATCTTCTTGTTGAAGTTGGTTTTGAACACATCAGTTTTCCACGTTGAGTTATTAAAGCGAGTTAGTAACTCAATATCGAAAGGCTGGTCTTGCCCCAAGGTCACAACCCTTGAAGCGTTGGAGGTCCCGCCTCCAGAGCATTGCCAGCCAATCGGAGACCAGGAGCTCTGAGTGACAGCAGCAACAGGGAGGCCATGGCTGTTGCCAGAACGGTGACTGTCGGTGCCCAGGCCTGGGATGAGGGAAGTCGGGAGGGTGGCTGTGGGAAGGTGCGGTGGAGTTGGCAGGCAATAGGGGAAGGGCTTCTCAGCCGGACTCGCTTCCTGAGGCTGGGCCCTTCGATTTGGATGCTTTTGAACGAGGCAGCCACGCCCTCTGGCTGGGCGAAGATTGTGGTATGTGGTGAGTCTTCCTACCACCTCTGGGCTAAAGCCAGCAGCGAGAGGGCGAGACCCTCAAAGTGGTCATCGATTGTCCACAGACAGACCTCCATTGGAGGCAGGATGGACCTTTTGCTGCTGAGGGTTTAATTAGAGTGGAGGTGGGAAGGCAGTGAGGTTCCCACCCATCGAATTACAAACCTTCTTGCCAACCAACCCACCAAGGGGGGGGAAAGCTCAAGATTCTACCCTCTAACCTGCAACATGACCCTCACAAGATAGAATGGACTGTCATTGTTGCCATTGTGTCGTGGCGGACTGGTGAATGGCCCAGACTATGGCATAATCCCTTAGACAGCTACAAGCAGCTGGCCAAATCCTTCCTGATCCCATTGTTCTATATTGGGAATTCTATCTGGGAAGCCTGTGCCAGCATCCTGGCCTTGACATGACCGTGAATGAGTGCTGAGTCGGAATGACTGACGCCGTGCCAAAACTTCTGGGAAAGGTTTTGTGTGACTCAATTGAGGCATGCTCAGAGATTCCCGAACCTTCTCAGCCCACTTCCAGACAAACTGGAGTTGCCGGTTCCGGGTTTGTTTTGTTCTTCCAGGGGACCAGCATTTCCCTAATTGCCCTTAAATTGGGACCAGCCTGGGTAAAGACGACAGATTTCACGCTGTTAAAATGGCGGCGTGGGCTCGCCGGACCAAAGGGCCTGTTTCCCGTGCTGTGTTGTTCTTTGTTTGCTCTTTATTTCCTTCCCGAAAGGGGTATCAGTGAACCAGATGGGTTTTTAGTAACAATTGATGATATTTTCATGAGTAAATCTTGGGCTGAACTGGCGTGTGTGATTGGCGGGCCTGGAGAGGACTCGGTACGCGCTTCTGTCTGCAATAAGCCTCCAGCCATGGACTTTAACGCTGCCTGGCCATTAAATGGCTATCTGAAGGCCTCCATTAGGGCAGGAGAAGCCTAGGCCTTGTCCATTCTGGTATAAAGTTGTAGGGAGGCTGTTGGGAAGGTAATCAGAGGGATTTGATTTATTATTGTCATGTGTATTAACATAGTGAAAAGTATTGTTTCTTGCACAATTATACAGGCAAAGCATATTGTTCATAGAGAAGGAGAGGAGAGACTGCAGAATGTTGTGGTACAGTCACAGCGAGGGTGTAGAGAAAGATCAACTTAATGCGAGGTAGGTCCATTCAGAAGTCTGACAGCAGCAGGGAAGAAGCTGTTCTTGGTACATGTCCTCAGACTTCTGTATCTTTTTCCCGAAGGAGGAAAGTGGAAGAGAGAATGCCGTGGGGCCCTTAGTTATGCTGGCTGCTTTGCCGAGGCAGTGGGAAATGGAGGCAGTGTTAGCGGATGGGAGGCTGGTTTGTGTGATGGATTGGGCTACATTCACGACCTTTTGTTGTTTCTCGCGGTCTTCGGCAGAGCAGGAGCCAGACCAAGCTGTGATACAACCAGAAAGAATGCTTTCTATGGGGCATCTGTAAAAGTTGGGGAGAGTCGTAGCTGACATGCCAGATTCTATACGCCTGTAAAACCTGGTGAGGGGAATTAAAATACTGCACACAAGATGTATGTGGAGGAAAATCTGTGGAGAACTATGTTTGACATTTGAAACAGGTAGCGCAGGAGTGAAACTTGTGGCACAGTGGTTAAAATAGAGAAAAAAAATAGAACATTACAGCGCAGTACAGGCCCTTCGGCCCTCGATGTTGCGCCGGCCAGTGGACCCTCTAACCTAAACTATTCCAATATCATCCATATGCCTATCCACCGAACATTTGAATGCCCCCAAAGTAGGCGAGTCCACAACTGCTGCAGGCAGGGCATCCACGCCCTCACCACCCTCTGTGTGAAGAACCTGCCTCTGACATCCGTCCTATAACTACCACCTCTTAATTTAAAGTTACGTCCCCTCGTGTTGGTCATCACCATCCGAGGAAAAAGGCTCTCACTATCCACCCTATCCAGTCCCTTGATCATCTTATATGCCTCAATTAGGTCACCGCGTAACCTTCTTCTCTCTAATGAAAATAACCTCAGGTCCCTCAGCCTTTCCTCATAAGGCCTTCCACCATACCAGGCAACATCCTGGTAAACCTCCTCTGCACCCTTTCCAATGCTTCCACATCTTTCTTATAATGCGGCGACCAGAACGGTACGCAATACTCCAAGTGCGGCCGCACCAGAGTTTTGTACAGTTGTAACATAACCTCACGGCTCCTAAATTCAATCCCTCTACCAATAAAAGCTAACACACCGTACGCCTTCCTAACAACTTTATCAACCTGGGTGCAAACTTTCAAAGAGCTATGTACTTGTACCCCAAGATCCCTCTGCTCGACAACACTATTAAGGGTCCTTCCATTAGCCCTATATTTCATATGCATGTTATTCCTACCAAAGTGAATCACCTCACACTTATCCATATTGAATTCCATTTACCACCTCACGGCCCAGCTCTGCAACCTATCTATGTCCCTCTGCAAACTGTAACATCCATCCTCGCTGTCTACAACTCCCCCCACTTTGGTTAGCACTGCTGCCTCTCAGCGCCGGGGATCCGGATTCAATTCCAGCCTCGGGTCACTGTCTGTGTGGAGTTAGCACATTCTCCCTGTGTCTGCGTGGGTTTATGACAGTAACAAATCAACCTTAAACTTTCTTATCTCCTAAGGAAAAGGACGTTGATTGCTTGTTTGTTCTTAACCAGTGCTCGGTGGTAGGCTGAATCATCTATAAGTTTTATTCCGTATTTAGAAAAGTTATTTTTGCCTGTTGAATAAAATTATCAGAAAATAACGACAGTTTATCACTTTTGTCACTTGAATTAAATTGAGACGGAAGATCTTCATAATAAATTTAGGCATGATGCAATTCTTTGTGTCTGATAAGGAAGGAAATCAGTTCAGGTTTGATAGTGGGGAACTCCCAACATGGAATAACCTTGTGGAGTATAAAACTAGACTTCCTGTTTCTGAGTTCCCGACATATTTTAGCGCAGGGCCTGATGTGGGAGAGAAGTCAAGAAAAGCAGTATTTATGTAACTGTAGAATCTCTACAGTGCAGTAAGAGGCCATTCGGCCCACTGAGTCTGCACTGATTCTCTGACAGAGTGTCACACCCAGGTCCTCCCATCAACCCTATTGCCATAACCCTAACCCGCCCATCTTTGGACTGTGGGAGGAACCAGGAGGAAACCCACGCAGACACGGGGAGAACATGCAAACTCCGCACAGACAGCGACCCGAGGCTGGAATCGAACCCGAGTCCCTGTAGCTGTGAGGCAGCAGTGCTAACAGGTTACTTGCAAAAGTGTACAGGAAATCAAAGTCTTGACCATCCTGGGAATAGTGAACACAGAGTGAACTGTTGGTTGGATAATTTGACTAGTGGTAAGCAGCTTTAAGAACTCAAAGCAAAGGGAGAGGCCCTAAAGGAAATGGATTATGGTGTGTTGGTCAAGTGAAGTTCAACAAAGAACAAAAGAGCAGGATAGCACAAACGGAAGAGGCCTTTCGGCCCTCCAAACCTGTGCTGATCATGACGCCTGCCTAAATTACACAGTCCATACCCTTCCGTTCCCATCCAGAACACTGCAGCACAAACAGGCCTTTCGGCCCACAAGTTAATCCTGTTCATGTATTTGCCCCTTAAATACCGCTATTGTACCTGATCCCACCTCCCCAGGCAGTGCCTTCCAGACACTCACCACCTTCTGTGTAAAACAAAAACTTGCCTTGCACACCTCCTCTAAACTTTTCCCCACTCACCTTTAATCTATATCCCCTCATTTTTGACCACAAATGAGAGATATTTAAATGCAAGCATGCTGGATTAATACATTTCTAAAAGCAATAAAGCCAGGCTAAACAAATGTGACTCAAAATTTAGAATAATGAGTTAATAGTTATGATGTCTGGAGACAATACACATCTCTTTAACCTGTGCTTCATGCTATCTCTCCTCACATTGACTAGCTGTAAAAATTCTAATCACTATTCTGTAAACGGAGTGTGTGCCTTTATATGTCCTGTTAGTGATCAGAACTCCCCACTCACCTGATGAAGGGGCAAATGCTCTGAAAGCTAGTGGTGTTTGCCACCAAATAATCCTGTTGGACTTTAACCTGGTGTTGTGAGACTTCTTAATGGCCATGAGATATTTAATTGCGTCAGGAGGTAACAATGACGTCAGTAGCCAGATGCAGGAGACTGACAAGAGTGTAACGTTAGCAAGTGTGAGGTTATCCACTTTGCTAGGAATAATGGTAGGAAGGATTACTATTTAAATGGCAAAAAGCTGCAGCATGCGATGGTGCAGAGGGATCTGGGGGTCCTTGTGCATGAATCGCAGAAACATAGTATGCAGGTGCAGCAGGTGATTAACAAGGCGAATGCAATGTTGGCCTTTATAGCGAGGGGGATAGAATATAAAAGTAGGGAGGTTCTGTTGCAGCTGTATAGGGTACTGGTGAGGCCGCAGCTGGAGTACTGTGTGCAGTTTTGGTTGCCACATTCGAGGAAGGATATATTGGCCTTGGAGGGGGTGTAGAGAAGGTTTACTAGGCTGATACCGGAGATGAGGGTGTTGGATTATGGGGAGAGACTGAATAGGCTAGGTTTGTACTCTTTGGAGTTTAGAAGGCTGAGAGGGGATCTTATAGAGACGTATAAGATCATGAAGGGGATGGATAGGGTAGAGGTTGAGAGACTCTTCCCGCTTAGCAAAGATAGCAGGACTAGAGGACACAGCCTCAAGATTGCAGGGGGGCTGTTCAGATCAGAGTTGCGGAGGAGTTTCTTCACACAAAGGGTGGTGAATCTTTGGAATTCTCTGCCTGATGAGGTGGTGGAGGCTTCCTCACTGAATATGTTCAAGTCAAGAGTGGATAGGTTTTTGATTGACAAGGGAATTAAGGGTTACGGGGAGAAAGCGGGAAAGTGGAACTGAACCACTGCAGATCAGCCATGATCTTATTGAATGGTGGGGCAGGCTCGAGGGGCTGGATGGCCGACTCCTGCTCCTATTTCTTATGTTCTTATTAAGAGATGGCACAGTAGATGGTTCGAGAGAGATGGTTCTCCCAACTTGCTGCATTGCTTGGGTAGTGCAGCGGATGCGAGATAGCAGTGTGGGAACTGTAGGGAGACTTTGCAACTGCTGTGCAGATGATTACAATATTGAAATCTCCATAATACTGAATACTGAAAATATTCAATATTGAAAAGCCTTGAACCATTGTCTCTACGCTTAACTAGTTCTCAACCGCACCCGCTTCCCCTCCAGCCCCTCTTGCTGGGAGAGGCTCCCACCAGTGGGTATTAAAGCTGGCTCCCATCAAGATGGACCACTGATGGGGGTAGGATCTGCAGAAGGAGGGAGGTGAGGGGAGGGAGGTGTGCATGCACCGTTCTTCCCACTGACAGCTTGGCGCACGCGCAGTTGCCCACTCAACTCCAGTGGTCAGTCTCTCCAGCGGGAACAGGCCCCCACATTACCAAGACAAATCATTCTGAGACACTCTATGGTGCACAGATTAGTAAAACTAAGTATGCCCATAAAAACGGGCAGGAAAATCTCCAGTTTTCCCACCTGTGGGCACCCAGTTTTTGTTTGGGAGAATCACCCCCTATGTACTTATTTTGATACAGAAATCAATTGGGAAAACAAACAGCAAAGCAGGCCTTCATTGCAAGAGGGAGTAAAGAATAAAGAGGTGGCACAGTGTTGAGCGCTGGTGGTTGGAGGGGGTGGTTGGGCCTGGGTTAAAATGCTCTTTTAGAAGTGTTGGTGCAGACTTGATGGGCCAAATAACCATGTTTGTGCTGTAGTGTTCTATGTTCTAAATACTGACCCAGCTAGGAGCACCCATGAGGTGACAAAAAAAAATTACAATATAACTTACATACAATATCAAACCACAGGCAGAATTCTGCTGGTATTCTGGTTACTCATTCCCTTGCTACAGAGGGAACTGGAGAAACATCAAAACAGAGGTGAAACGCAATAGTGAAAGCAATTTTTTGGTTCTGTAGCCGTCAAAGGGGAAGTGAAACTCTGGTGTTAATGAGTATGAAACGGAATGAATAAGTAAATATTTTGCATGTGCAAAGCAAGTACGATCAGTGAATTCAAAGAGGTTGATATCCTAGGCAAATTAATCAAAATTTAGGGGTGGCACAGTGGTTAGCACCACTGCCTCACAGCGCCAGGGACCCAAGTTCAATTCCCAGCTTGGGTCACTGTCTGTGTGAAGTTTGCACATTTTCCCTGTCTATGTGTGGGTTTCATAGAAAGAAATCTTAGAAACTCTACAGTGCAGAAGGAGACCATTCGGCTTTTGGGAAGGTAATCAGAGGGATTTGATTTGATTTATTATTGTCATGTGTATTAACGTAGTGAAAAGTATTGTTTCTTTTGCATTATACAGGCAAATCATACCATTCATAGAGAAGGAAAGGAGAGAGTGCAGAATGTAGTGTTGTAGTCATAGCTAGGGTGTAGAGAAAGATCAATTTAATGCGAGGTAGGTCCATTCAAAAGTCTGACAGCAGCAGAGAAGAAGCTGTTCTTGGTACGTGTCCTCAGACTTCTGTATCTTTTTCCCGAAGGTGGAAGAGAGAATGCATGAGGCCCTTAATTATGCTGGCTGCTTTGCCGAGGCAGCAGGAAATGGAGACAGTGTTAGCGGATGGGAGGCTGCTTTGTGTGATAGATTAGGCTACATTCACGACCTTTTGTAGTTTCTTGCGGTCTTGGGCAGAGCAGGAGCCCAGACCAAGCTGTGATACAACCAGAAAGAATGCTCTCTATGGGGCATCTGTAAAAGTTGGGAGAGTCATAGCTGACATGCCAAATTTTATACATCAGCAAAACCGCCGGTGAGGGGAATTAAAATTCTGCACACGGGATATGTATGGAGGAAAATCTGTGGAGAACTATGTTTGACATTTGAACAAGACAGCGCGGGAGTGAAATTTGTGGCACAGTGGTTAGCATTGCTGCCTCTCAGTGCTGGGGATCCGGGTTCAATTCCAGCCTCGGGTCACTGTGTAGAATTTGCACATTCTCCCCATGTCTGCGTGGGTTTATGACAGTAATAAATCAACCTTAAACTTTCTTATCTCTCAAGAAGAAGAACTTTGATCGCTTGTTCGTTCTTACTAACGAGTCTGCACCGACTGCAATCCCATCCAGATCCTTTCCCCATCGCCCCACATATTTACCTCACTAATCCCTCTGACCTCAACATCCTAGAAAACTAAGGGGCAATTTAACAAAGAACAAAGAACAAAACAGCATGGGAAACAGGCCCTTCGGCCCAACGAGCCCGCGCCGCCACGCCGATGTTCCCACCTCTACCTGTGCTCCCTGTCTATGTTTATAGATTTATGGATTAAAAACCAAATTTGAGACAATTTAGGAAAGCTTGTTTTGCCAATTAGCCTAAGAGCACACCTTTGGGATGTGGGAGGAAACCGGAGCACCCAGAGAAAACCCACGCAAGCACGGGGAGAATGTGCAAACTCCCACAAACACAGGCCCAAATCTATATATCTGCACGGCACAGAGATAGTCACTGAGCTGTCGTGTTGCCCATCAAATGGTCCAGGTCAAGCGTACACTAACAACATGAAGCACTAGGATACTCTCGAAAAAAATCCAAGAGCAGCCCTCTCACGACCCATCGCATGTATGCCCCTTGTTAGACAACAAGGTGGACCAAAGCACCTGTAGGATAAAAACAAGTACATCAATATCATTGTCTATTTACACACTTCCCAGGGACTCCCAAGGCTCATCATCCCTATTTTAAATCAGTTTTCTATACCCCTCCATTCCCATTCTGTGCATGTGCCCATCTAAGTATTTCTTACATAACTCCAGAGTACCTGCCTCCACCACTTTACTTGGCAGTGCATTCCATACCCCCACTACCCTCTGTGTGAAAAAACTCCTTCTAGCATCCAAATTATACCTTACCCCCCTCACCCTAAGCCTGTGACCCCTCATGCTATTTGAATCCATCCTAGAAAAAAGCTTAACCCTGTTTACTCTATCTATACCCCTCATAATCTTGTACATCTCTATCAGATCTCCTCTAAGTCTACGTCTTGCTAAGGAAAACAGTCCCAATTTGCCTAATCTCTCCTCAATTTAGGACCAATCAACTTAACCTTCACATCTTTGTACTGTGTGAGAAACCAGAGCACCGGCAGGAAAGCCATGCAGACACTGGGTGCTCCGGTTTCTTCCCAAAGATATGCAGGTTAGTTGGACTGGCCACACTAAATTGCCCCTTGTGTCCAAAAATGTGTAGGTTAGGTGGATTGGCCTTGGTAATTTGCCCCGTAATGCCAGAGAATTAGCTGGGCTAAATGCATGGGGTTGTGAGGATAGGGCCTGGGTGGGATTGTGGTCAATGCAGACTCATTGGGCTGAATGGCCTCCTTCTGCACCATAGGATTATGTGATTTTATTCTATGAAAAGGATCATCAGTGTGCTAATCCATAATCCATTTTTAGCTTTTATTGGTAGGGGGATTGAATTTCGGAGCCGCAACGTCATGTTGTAACTGTACAAAACTCTAGTGTGGCTGCACTTGGAGTATTGTGTGTAGTTCTGGTCCCCACATTATAAGAAAGATGTGGAGGCATTGGAGAGGGTACAGAGGAGGTTTACCAGGATGTTGCCTGGTATGGAGGGCAGGTCTTATGAAGAGAGGCTGAGGGATTTGAGGTTGTTTTCGTTAGAAAGGAGGCGGCTAAGAGGGGACCTTATTGAAACATATAAGATGATTAGAGGTTTAGATAGGGTAGACAGTGATAGCCTTTTTCCTAGGATGGAGAAAGCTAGCATGAGGGGACACAACTTTAAATTAAGGGGTGATAGTTATAGGACGGATATCAGAGGTAGGTTCTTTACCCAAAGGGTCGTTCGGGAGTGGAATGCCCTGCCTGCAGCGGTTGTAGATGCACCAAGTTTGGTGGCGTTTAAGAGGTTAGTTGATAAGTATATGGAAGAGAAGGGAATGGTTTAGTTTGGAGGGTCATTGCTTTTTTATATTGGTCGGCGTAACATTGAAGGCCGAAGGGCCTGTTCTGTGCTGTAATGTTCTATGTTCTATAAAACACTCTCTGTCTCAGTTTAAGGCTTTATTCATCATTACAGGAGGGATATGATTGAACACTGGGAAACAACAACCTAATGTGTCACCATATTGGAAAAAAATTATTTAATCAATTCCATTATTGTCTACATTTATCAGAAATGTGTTTGAGGAGTACGATACAGTAATGATTGAGTAAAGAATAGTCATCATGGATTCAGAAGGGGAGGTGATGTCCTAGTGGTATTATCACTAGACTATTAACCAGAAACTCAGCTAATGTTCTGGGAACACGGTTCAAATCCAGACATGGTAGAATTTGAATTCAATAAAAAAAATCTGGAGTTAAGGATCTACTGATGTCCGTGAAACCATTGTCGGAAAAGTTCATCTGGTTCACGAAATGTCCTTTAGGGAAGGAAATCTGCCGTCCTTACCTGGTCTGGCCTACATGTGACTCCAGGCAATGTGGTTGATTTCCAACTGCCCTCCAAGGGCAACTAAGGATGGGCAATAAATGCTGGCCAGCCAGTGATGCTCATGTCCCATGAAAAAGCAAAGCAAACAGCATGCTGGACCTTTATTATAAGAGGGTTGGAAGAGAAAAAGAGGTGCTTAGCACTGGGGGAAGATTCTTTCCTGATGCCTATCCCACTTTTCCAAGAAATGAACAGCATCTTTTAAATTCATGGGTTGCCTGGTGCTTCATGTCGTAAATGAGTGCTTTATCTGGACCAAGGGCACCATGACAGCTCAGTGACTATCGCTGTAGCTGTGCAGACACTTGGAATTGGGCCGGTGTCTGCGGGAGTTTGCGCGTTCTCCCCGTGGTTGCGTGGGTTTTCTCCGGGCGCTCCGGTTTCCTCCCACTTCCCAAAAATTCGCTCTTAGGCTGATTGGGAAACAAATTGTCCCTATATTGAGATTCTTCCATATTAGGAATAACCTAAAATTAGAATAGGAAAATGGAATTGTTACTATAAAGTTATGACGGCGGCGTGGGCTCGTTGGGCTGAGGGGCCTGTTTCCCGTGCTGTGTTGCTCTAAACTCTAAACTCTAACCACCATTCGAAGATCAAGACTTAGCTGTTCCTTCAACTTGGCACAAAGGTTACAAGCATTTATCAGCCCAAACCTGAATATTGTTGCATGTTGGCATGGCCTCCTTTAGTATCAGAGGAATTGCAAATGCAACAAAACATGGTAATCATCAATGACTATCCCCACTTCTGTCCTTCCGGGAAGAAGGTTATGGATTAAATAATTCATTGGTGAATATCGTTGTTCTGTTGACATGCAAGTTCCTGTCGTCCTGTACTCTGACTTTGTATTGAGATGCGAAGCTGGACTGTTGGAGTCCAAGAGAACCCATAATGATGCTCAGAAGAAAAGCTGAGGAGTCCTCCTAGTTTCTTGACCAACATTCCTCCTTCAATACCAACAGATTTACCTCTCACTCATTGTAAATAAATTGGACCATGTGAATGTAGGAAGAGGAGGAGGCCGTTCAGCCCTTTGAGCCTGCTCTGCCCTTCAATACGATCATGGGTTGATCAGTGCATTTCTCCCACATCTCTTCATGTCACTGACATTTGGAAATCTTATCAATCGCTGCTTTAAACATTCTGAATGATCCAGTAAAGAACAGTCCAAAAATGTGCGGGCGTGGGTGAGCTTTCTTAACTATAGCATGGAGGGGCCCGGACAGGTGTTGGTGATCTGGACACCTAGAAAATTGAAGCTCTGGATTACGTAGAACATAGAACACAATAGCACAAACAGGTCCTTTGGCCCACAAGTTGTGTCAATCATATCGTACCTACCAGGCCATCTGTAACTCCCAATCCCATTAAATCCCATGTACTCATCCAGAAGTCTCTTAAAAGACCCTAGCGCGTTCGCCTCTATCACCACCGACGGCAGCCAAATTGATGACAATCTCCTCGACGTTGAGGGAGAGATTATTGTCACTTCGCCAGTTCACCAGGTTCTGCTATCTCGTTCCTGTACTCTGTCTCGTCATTATTGGAGTGTAGCGATGAGAAGTGACTGAGGTGAATGAGTTGTGCGACTTAGGAAGTAATGGGTGTCGTACGATTGCTACCAGTCTGTCATTGAACAGCACGTGGTCCAGAATATAATCGGACTCTGAGAGCCTGCGTTCTCTCACGGCTGCCCTCTCTGTCAGTGTGTTCTGCTTCTTGGAAGAGGTTGAACCGTTGTGGAAAAAAAGTGGAATTAATGTGCATGGTTTTGTGCATAAACAAAATCGCTACCAGATGCTTAAAATACTCCTCAGACCAAATGCATCAGAGTTTCGGCATTCTTGCTTGATTGCCTTTAAGTTTTCAAACTGACTCAACAATCTGAAGCCACGAAATTGTATTGTACATTAAGAAGGAAGTGAGGATTGTATTTCATTGAAGCAATATGAAATCCGGGAATCGTACAACAAAGGAGAGGAGTAATTGGGTCATCTAGTCTGTGAGTAACTATCCAATTAGTCTCCTTCCCCAGCTTGCTACCTCTCACCCTGCGTGCCTGGGTGACACAGTAGCACAGTGGTTAGCACTGCTGCTTCACAGCTCCAGGGACCTGGGTTCGATTCCCGGCTCGGGTCACTGTCTGTGTGGAGTTTTGCACATTCTTCCTGTGGGTTTCCTCCGGCTGCTCCGGTTTTCTCCCAAAGATCATAGAACCCTACAGTGCAGAAAGAGGCCCTTCGGCCCATCGAGTCTGCACCGACCACAATCCCACCCAGGCCCTACTCCCATATCCCTACATATTGTAACCACTAATCCCCTCTAACCTACACATCCCTGGGCACTAAAGGGCAATTTCTTAGTATGGCCAATCAACCCAACCCGCACATCTTTGGACTGTGGGAGGAAACCAAAAAACCTGAAGGAAACCCACGCAGACACGGGGAGAATGTGCAAACTCCACACATGTGTGGGTTAGGTTGATTGGCCATGCTAAATTGCCCCTTTGTGTTCCAGGAGGCATAGGTCAGAGGGATTAGTGAGTAAAAAATGCATAGAGATATGGGGATAGGGTCTGGTTGGTGCAGACTCGATGGGCCGAATGGCCTCTTTCTGCTCTGTAGGATTCTATGTGGCTGTGTGTTAGCAGCACTAGGAGGTAGGGGGATCCTACGGGAGGGGGCCAGTCGGGTGGAGTCAAACTGTCTTTAATCATTAATCACTGCTGAAAATGCTCTTGCTGAAACGAGAGATGGAATGTTGTCAAGAGTAATGTGGGATCTGCTATGTCTGCTCAGGAGGTGGAATACTCGAGCAGGCTGAGTCTGGGAAAAGGAGTCAATAGTGAGAAAGGCATTGCAATATTGCAGAAAGTTGGGGAGGAAATAATGGGGGTTCTGACTGCAATGGACAGGGAGAATGTGCTAGGAACGTGTGGTGTCAATGTAAATCTGCTCTCTGAAAGATTATCGGAACTATTATAGACCAGTCTGCCAATGTGTACACTTCCGCAGGGTCATTTTCAATGCATGGTATTTAACAGAGACCGTGGGGTTCTGGTCAGAGAGCTAGCGAGAGCCCTGTGTTACCTCTTGTGGGAATGGGCTTGCTGAATTAGAACCAGAGAGCAATACAGCACAGGAACAGGCCCTTCGGCCCTCCTTGGCTGTGCCGAAACATTTTTCTGTCTGGTCCCACTGCACCATATCCCTCTACACTCCTCTCATCCGTGAACCTGTCCAAGTTTTTCTCCAAAGTGAGCCTGCATTTATCCGGCAGCTCATTCCACACTCCCACCACTGTCTGCATGAAGAAGCCCTCCCCTAACATTCCCTTTAAACTTTTCCCCTTCACTTTTAACCCATGCCCTCTGGGTTTTTTTCTCCCCCAGCCTCAGTGGAAAAAGCCTGTTTGCATTCACTCTATCTACACCCATCAAAATCTTATACACTTCTTTCAAATCTCCCCTCATTCTTTTACACTGCGGGGAATAAAGTCCTAACCTATTCAATCTTTCTCTGTAAATTAGTTTCTGAAGTCCCGGCAACATCCTTGTGAATCTTCTCTGAACTGTTTCAACCTTGTAGATTAGCACTCAGGCACTTCACCGACCAGCAGTGGGTTTTCCCCATTGTTAGACCTCACTGGGGTGGGAATCCTGCCCCACAGGAGCTGTCAACCAATCAGGCTGGCAGCTTCCAATGCGGGCAACACCTTTGGAGCAAAGCAAAAGGCCAGTGATAGGATGACAGCATGAGTGATCCTGAGCCAGATTCCTGACACTTCATATTCTCCCTCACTGAGACCATTTCATCCTAATTTGATTTAATTTTGATTTATTATTGTTACATAAGTAGTGAAAAGTATTGTTTCTTGTGCGCTGTACAGACAAAACATACCGAGAAGTGAATGAGAGAGTGCAGAATGTCGTGTTACAGTCATAGCTAGGGTGTAGAGAAAGAGGGTGGCATGGTAGCATAGTGGTTAGCACTGTTGCTTCACAGCTCCAGGGTCCTGGGTTCGATTCCCGGCTCGGGTCGCTGCCTGTATGGAGTTTGCACATTCTTCCCGTGTCTGCGTGGGTTTCCTCCTGGTGCTCCGGTTTCCTCCCACAGTCCAAAGATGTGCGGGTTAGGTTGATTGGCTATTGCCCTGCTTGAACTGAGAAGCATAGGTTAGAGGGATTACTGGGTAAATATAAACAGATCTGGGGATAGGGCCTAGGTGGGATAGTGGTCGGCATAGACTCGATGGGCTGAATGGCCTCTTTCTATACTGTAGGGATTCTTTGATCTCTATCAATTTAATGCAAAGTAAGTCTATTCAAAAGTCTGACAGCAGCAGGGAAGAAGCTGTTCTTGAATCTGTTTATATGTAACCCCAGACTTTTGTATCTTTTTCTGAAGAAAAATGATGGAAGAAGGAATGTCGGTACACGTGGGGTTCTTAATAATGCTGGTTGCTTTTCCGAGGCAGTGGGAAGTGTAGACAGAGCCAATCAATGGGAGGCTGGTTTGTATGATAGATTAGGTTGATTTTGTAGTTTCTTATGGTCTTGGGCAGAGTGGGAGCCCATATCAAGCTGTGATACAACCAGAAAGAATGCTTTTTATAGTACATCTGTAAAAGTTGTTGAGAGTCGCAGCTGATGTGCCAAATTTCTTTAGTCTTTTGAGAAACTAGAGGCTTTGTTGAACTTTCTTAACTACAATGTAAGCACGGGGGGGACCAGGACAGGTTGTTGATGATCTGGATACCTAAAAACTTGAAGCTCTCAACCCTTTCTACTTCATCCTCATTGATGTAGACAGGGGTATGTTCTCCTTTCTGCTTTCTAAAGTCAATAACAATCTCCTTTGTTTTGTTAACATTGAGGAAGACATTATTGTTGCCGTACCAGTTCACCAGATTCTCCATCTCATTCCTGTACTCTGTCTCCTCATTGTTTGAGATCTGACCCACTGCGGTGGTGTCATTGAAAATCGAATTGAGTGGCCAAATTCCCCTCAATCAGAGGTATATAAGGGGTATAGTAAGGGGCTGAGAACACAGCCTTATGGGGCACTGGTATTGAGGATGATCATGAGGAATATTGTTACCTATCCATACCGATTGCAGTCTGTGAGTGAAGTAGTTCAGGGTCCAGTTGCAGAGGGAGGTGCTGAGGCCCAGGACACGGAGTTTGGAGATGAGTTTCGTATGAGCAAACCACCTAACCAGTACATAAGGTGGTACAGTGGTTAGCAGTGCTGCCTCACAGCAATAGAGACCCAGATTCGATTCCCGGCATGGGTCACTATTGGTCTGCACGTTCTCCCTGTGTCTGCATGGGTTTCCTCTGGATATTCCAGTTTCCTCCCACAGTCTGAAAGATATACTGGTTAGATGCATTGGCTGTGCTAAATTCTCCCTCAGCGTGCCCAAACAGGCACTGGAGTGTGGCGACTGGGGGATTTTCATTGCAGTGTTAATATAAGCCGACTTGTGACATGAATAAATAGACTTAAACTTTTATCTTTGGGCATTAAGGGGCAACTTAGCAAATCAAATCCACCTAACCTATACATCTTTGGACACTAAAGTGCAATTTAGCGTAGCCCATCCACCTAATCTGCACATCTGTGGACACTAAGGGACAATTTAGCATGGCCAGTCTACCTAACCAGCACATCTTTGGACACTAAGGGGCAATTTAGCATGGCCAATCCACCCATCCTGCAGACCTTTGGATTGTGGGGAAATCAGAGCACCCAGAGGAAACCCACGCAGATTGTATTGCTGCCTGTGAGATCTTGCTGTGCGCCAAGTTGGCTGCCAAGATTTCTTACGATGTTGGCCGCGGGACTGCACTTGGAAAAATTCATCTTTGACTTCAGACTTTGGGGTTGTAGAAAGTGCTACATATTTGTGAGGTCTTTCTTGGCTGGATAGAGCTGCTGGCCAGAAATAAAAGATCTAAAAATTACTCCCTACTAGGGCAGCTGGGACAGTGGAATATAGTCAGCTTGGGTTAGTAGTTGTGAGAAAAAAATGAATATGTATCGAATCCTTCCAAATTTGGGTGCCTGTCGGTCTACCCACTGCCAAAGCCTATTAACTTTTTATCTTGCTGAAGAATGTTTCCTATCTCTGTAACTTCCTCCAGCCCGAAAACATTAATAAGCTTACATTCCTCCCATTCTAGACTCCTTATTGAATAACCCGCTATCATCCACTGTCTTGCAGGAAGCAAGGCATCTTGGGCAATTATTTGTAGAGATTATTCATAGCATTCCCCTAGTGCAGAAGGAGGCCATTCAGCCCATTGAGTCTGTACCAATTCTTCAAATTTGACTCGTGCCTTATTCCCAACACCCCACACATTTATCTCGCCAATCCCCTTAACTTGCACATCCTTGGACACTAAGGGACAATTTAGCATGGCCAATCCCCCTAACCTGCACATCTTTGGATGCTAAGGGACAATTTAACATGGCCAATCCCCCTAATCTGCACAACTTTGGATGCTAAGGGACAATTTAACATGGCCAATCCACCTAATCTGCACAACTTTGGATGCTAAGAGATAATTTAGCATGGCCAATCCCACTAACCTGCACATCTTTGGATGCTAAGGGACAATTTAGCATGGCCAATCCACCTAATCTGCACAACTTTGGATGCTAAGGGACAAATTAACATGGCCAATCCCCCTAATCTGCACATCTTTGGATGCTAAGAGATAATTTAGCATGGCCAATCCCACTAACCTGCACATCTTTGGATGCTAAGAGATAATTTAGCATGGCCAATCCCACTAACCTGCACATCTTTGGATGCTAAGAGATAATTTAGCATGGCCAATCCCCCTAATCTGCACATCTTTGGATGCTAAGAGATAATTTAACATGGCCAATCCCACTAACCTGCACATCTTTGGATGCTAAGAGATAATTTAGCATGGCCAATCCACCTAATCTGCACATCTTTGGATGCTAAGAGATAATTTAGCATGGCCAATCCACCTAATCTGCCCACCTTTCGGAGTGTGAGAGGAAACCGGAGCACCGAGAGGAAACACATGCAGACATGGGGAGAATGCACAAACTCCACACAGACAGACACCCAGAGACTGCAACTGAACCCAGACCCGTGATGCTGTGTGGCAGCAGCGCTAACCACTGTGCCACCCTTTGTGCAAGGTCCAAGAATTTTCCACTTCCTGTTGGGTTTGTCTCCAGTAATGATCAAAAATATCGGAGAAAGCCAAAAAGAAAGGTTTGCTTTTTTTGTGGCACATTTCATGATCTCAAGCCGGTCCCAAAATGCTTCATAGTTGATTAGACACTTCTACAGTTCCATAAATAGAGGCAGAACAACTTTAATCACCATCTTGACACAGAAAAAAAGGCAACCATTATGTGCACAGCATGATCCTACTGGCAGCAAGGTGAAAATGACCTCTTGCAGTGATTTGATTTATTATTGTCACATGTACTGCGATACAGTGAGAAGTATTGTTTCTTGCACGCTAGACAGATGAAGGATACCATTTGTAGAGTACATGGGGAGAAGGAAAGGAGAGGGTGCAGAATGTAGTGTTACAGGCAGAGAAAGGATACAGAGAAAGATTAACTTCAATACAGGGTTGATCCATTCAAAAGTCTGATGGCAGCAGGGAAGAAGCTGTTCTTGAGTCAATTGCTAAGTGTCCTTCAGGCTTTTGTATCTTTATTTTAACAGAAGAAGGTGGAAGAGAGAATGTCCAGGGTGCGTAGGGTCCCCGATTACATAGAACATAGATCACTACAGCACAAACAGGCCCTTCGGCCCACAAAGTTGTGCCAATCATATCTATACCTACCAGGCCATAGAACTATCTGTAACTCCCAATCCCATTAAATCCCATGTACTCATCCAGAAGTCTCTTGAAAGACCCCAGTGAGTTTGCCTCTACCACCACTGACGGCAGCCGATTCCATTCACTCACCACCCTCTGAGTGAAAAACTTACCTCTAACATCACTTCTGTACTTGCCTCCCAACGCCTTAAACCTGTGTCCTCTCGTAGCGACCATTTCAGCCCTGGGAAATAGCCTCTGAGAATCCACCCTATCTATTCCTCTCAACATTTTATAAACCTCTATCAGGCCGCCTCTCAACCTTTGTCTCTCCAGGGAGAAGAGTCCCAGCTCCATCAGCCTGTCTTCATAAGGCATGCCTCCCAATCCAGGCAACATCCTTGTAAATCTCCTCTGCATCCTTTCAATAGCTTCCATATCCTTCCTACAGTGGGGCTACCAGAACTGTGCACAGTACTCCAAGTGAGGTCTGACAAGGGTCTTATAAAGTTGTGTTGCTGGCTGCTTTGCCAAGGCAGTGGGAAGTGTAGATAGTGTCAATGAACAGGAGGCTGGTTTGCGTGATGGAGTGGGCTACATTCATGATCCTTTATACTTTCTTGCGGTCTTGGGTAGACAGGAGGCATTACCAAGCTGTGATACATCCGGAACGGATGCTGTCAAAGTGATGAATAAATACTGGCAAGGACACAGGGAGAACTCACTTCCTCCTCTTCCGGATAGTTTCCTGAGATCTTTCACAGCTGTAAGGGAGCCTGCTTTGAGTTGTGTCTCGGCTGACGTGCGTGGGGGAGAGTTAGGGAGCGAGAGAGAAAACAAAAATGCATGTCTAACCCTTGGTTCGCTGGTGATCACAATGCCCCCTTCCTCTTGTCAGATAACTCCAGGGAGCAAAGCAGAAGCTGCCAAACTCTGCACTGGGGATGTGATCTTATCCATTAATGGGGAGACAACGGATGGGATGACTCACTTGGAAGCTCAGAGCAAGATCAAAGGATGCGCAGACGAACTGACCTTCCTGATTGCCAGGTACGACTTACATTTTCGTATTGAAATAGAAAACGTTTCACTTTCTTTCTTGACTGGATATCAGCTCCAAGTAGTCCACCGGAAATAAATTGAATGATACTCTTCCAGGGCTTTTCCGGGATGGGAGGCGATGGCTTTGTGGTATTTTCCAGTGGCTATAAATCCAGCTATTTTCTGGAGACCCGGGCTCGAATCCTCCCTCCATAGCTGGTGATGGAATTTGAATTCCATAAAAATTACCTGCTATTGATGACCATGAAACTATTGTCGAAAAAACCCATCCAGTTCACTAATGTCCTTTAGGGAGGGCAATCTGGCGTCCTACCCAATCTGGCCTATTTATGGCTCTGGAACCACAGCAATGGGGCTGACTCTGAACATCTCTCCAAGGGCAACCATGTGAAGTAACTAAATTCCAGTAACACAAACACATCCAATACACAACAGCTCAAAACACGTATAGGTACTTTGGTCTGCCTCCTTGTCTAACGAGGGGCATACACGCGATGGGTCATAAGAGGGCTGCTCGTGGATTTTTCGAGAGTATCCTGGTGCGTCACATCGTTAGTGTACGCTTAAACTGGACTATTTGACGGGCAACACGACAGCTCAGTGACTATCGCTGTGCTGTGCAGATACACAGATTTGGGCCTGTGTCTGTAGGAGTTTGCGCATTCTCCCTGTGCTTGCGTGGGTTTTCTCCGCGTGCTCCAGTTTCCTCCCACACCCCAAAGATGTGCTCTTAGGTTGATTGGCAAAACAAATTCTCCCTAAATTGTCTCGCAAATTTGGTTCCAATTCAGATTTCTAGAAGCGTAGACAGGGATCGCGGGTAGAGGTGGAAACATCGGGATGGCGGCGGGGGCTCGTTGGGCCGGAGGGCCTGTTTCCCGTGCTGTTTTGTTTGTTCTTTAAAACCCTAAGAATGATCTGCACACAGGCACGTGTAATGTGTTGTGCCACAGGCAGATAGTCTGTACATTTTTATAGAACTGCCACTGTTTTTCTTAAATGTTATTAAACTCACTTTTTCCATGAAGATGTTTTCTCCCACTCTACTGATGCTAATTCAGAGATTGGGCTGTGTTTTTATTCTCTAGTCAGTGTGCATCCTCAGCACAGCAGCTAGTTATTATCCATCCCAATTTTTTTTATATCAGACTTCCAATTGCCACGTATCCCTCCCTCCTCTTCAATGGGAAATCTTTTCCCCTCCGACAGAGAATCCAACCATCGCCCCTTGACGTTCAATGGCATCACCATAGCCAAATCCCCCGCATCCCAGGGGTAATCATTGACTGAACTGGACTCGGCAATATAAACGCAGTGGCTACAAGAGCACGTCAGATACTGGGGAGAGTATCTCGCCTCCTGACTCCCCAAAGCTTAACCACAAGGCACAAGTCAAGAGTGTGCTGGAATACTCCCCACTTGCCTGGATGGGTCCCAACAACACTCAAGAAGCTCAACACCATCCAGGACAAAGCAACCCCACTTGATTGGCACCACATCCACAAATGTTTTTTTCCTCTACCGCTCATGATCAACAGTGGCAGCTGTTTGTACATCTACAAGATGCACTTGTAATTCTCTGAGGGTCCTTAAGCAGCATCTTTCAAACCTATGACAGCAGATATCTGGGATCATAAATTAGGGTTTGATTTCCCTCCAAGTCACTCACCATTCTGACTTATTTATTTTATTTATTTATTAGCGTCACAAATAAGCTTACATTAACACTGCAATGAAGTTACTGTGAAAATCCCGTATTCGCCACGCTCCGGCGTCTGTTCGGGTACACTGAGGGAGAATTTAGCACGGCCAATGCGCCTAACCAGCACGTCTTTCGGACTGTGAAAGGAAACCCATGCAGACACGGGGAGAACGTGCCGACACAGCGCAGAGAGTGACCCAATCCGGAAATTGAACCCAGACCCTCTGGCGCCGTGTGTGGGTCAAAATCTTGGAAATGCCTCCCTAACAGCACTGTGGGTGTACCTACACCACATGGACTGCAGCAGTTCAAGGAGGTGGCACGGTAGCACAGTGGGTTAGCACTGCTGCTTCACAGCTCCAGGGCCCTGGGTTCGATTCCCGGCTCGGGTCACTGCCTGTGTGGAATTTGCACATTCTCCTCGTGTCTGCGTGGGTTTCTTCTGGGTGCTCTGGTTTCCTCCCACAGTCCAAAGATATGCAGGTTGGGTTGATTGGCCATGCTAAGAAATTGCCCCTTAGTATTCAGGGATGTGTAGGTTAGAGAGATTAGTGGGTATAATGTGTAGGGATATGGGGGTAGGGCTTGGGTGGGATTGTGTTCAGTGCAGACTCGATGGGCTGAAGGGTCTCTCTCTGCACTGTAGGGTTCTATGAAGGCAGCACACCTTTTCGAGGGCAATTAGGGATGGGCAAGAAATTCTGGCCTAGCCAACAACACCATGTTCCATGAATGAATAATAAAAATAAAGAAATTATTAGAGCTCAACAATTTGCAGAAGCAGGAGTCACCCTTATTGAGCAGAGAAACAGGCTGGTAGATGATGCTGATCTACACGGGGATGGACTTGCTGAGGAGCAGCTTCCAATGGTAGCATAGTGGGTTAGCACTGCTGCTTCCAGGGATCCGGGTCCGATTCCCAGCTCGGATCACCATCTGTGTGGACTTTGCACATTCTCCTTGTGTCTGCGTGGGTTTCCTCCGGGTGCTCCGGTTTCCTCACACAGTCCAAAGATGTGTGGGTTAGGTTGATTGGCTGTGCTAAGAAATTGCCCCTTATTGTTCTGAGATGAATAGGTTAGAGGGATTAGCGGATAAAATAAGTATGGATATGGGAGTGGGCTTGTGGTCAGTGCAGACTCGATGGGCCGAGTGGCCTCTTTCTGTGTTTCAATGAACCTCGTTTTCAGCACTGAGAAAGCTGAAAACACAAGCCTCAAAATAAGCCTATCTGTCCACATGGGGAGGAAGGCTGTTACAAAGAACAGTACAGTGCAAGAACATGCCCTTGGCCCTACGCTAACACAGAACTCCTTTCTAAACGAAAGTCCTTTTGCCCTTACGCAGAATGTATCTCTCTATTCTCTGCCTATTCATGTGTCTGTCAAGATATCTCTTAAATGATGCTATTATATCTGCTTCTACCATCTCCCCTGGCACTTACCACCCTCTGTGTAAAATTTTGCTTCCCCCACACCGCCAACCCTTCCCCATTATGTTCCCTGACATTTCTACCCTGGAGCGGGATTTTCCAGAAGGTTCCATCGAAGTCAGAAAATCTCAAAATCGAGAGCGAGATTGAACGCTTGGCGATTGAGCAAGGGGTGGGGAGGGGCGGGGCCATCCCTACAGTAACCATGGCGACAAAGTGGTATTCTGGGATGGTTCATTCAAATCTCAGCACTGACCCTCCCACAGTGCGGCGCTCCCTCAGCACTGACCCTCCCACAGTGCGGCGCTCCCTCAGCACTGACCCTCCCACAGTGCGGCGCTCCCTCAGCATGAATCTCTTTCAGCTCAATATTGAAAATGTGAGGCATGTTTTTTTACACAGAGGGTGGTGAATGTATGGAATGCGGGGCCTGGGGAGTGGGTGGGAGCAGATACGATAGCGGCATTTAAGGGGCAAGTAGATGAATGCATGGATAGGAGGGGAATGGAGGGATACGGACTCTGTAAGTGCGTGCAGTTTTAGCTCAGGCAAGGTATCGTGATCAGCACAGGCTTGGAGGGCCAAAGGGCCTGTTCCTGTGCTGTAATGTTCTTCATTCTATTTGCCCCGAATTAAGCCTTTGCTCTTTAATCCCTGTCCGATTGTGACTGTAATATTGTTGCCTGGCGTTTATAAATACACCCAGCTGTCCCTAACCCCAGTTAGCCCCTTCTTTGATACATGGGAAAAGACTTGCATTTATATAGCAGCTTGTCCCATCTCTCCCTCCCCCCCTTCAAAGCCCCCAAAACACACTGATGTTTCCAGCCCATAAACCACCTTTGTGCCAAGCTTGGTGCTGGGGAAGCGGGGGGGGGGGGGGGGGTGGTCACTGATTTATATACTGTTTGAAGTATAATCCAAATGGCATGATAGAAATGTGCCGTCAAACAATGCTGAGGAAGGGCCATGTCTGCTCACCATTCTGGGGAAAGCAGGGCTTTGAGTAAATTGCTGCTGTGAAGTGGAGCAGACAATAGAGCAAAGCCTCTCTGTGCCCATATACAGACATGGGATCCGTGTGCCCTCCCCATTGTTCCATTCAATCTTTCCCAATGGCTCCTTCCCATGTAAGGGATGGCCTGACCTGCATTGATAGAGCCCAGTTCGTGCTAATTTATGTGAAATTCTAACTTTGTAAAGTCTCAGGAAGATGATGGGTTTTTTTTTGGTGTAACTGTTATTTTGGCAGCGTGGACTCATTTTAAACAGAATTGTTGAGCTGCTGTGTCTTAACTGTTCAAGTCCCGTGGCTAGCACTCATTACCCTGAATAGAAAGGAAATTCTTTATCAGCTCAGGATACGACTAAAGATCTCTCTAAAGATTTATCTCCGCTGGTTAATGGTTTCAGCTGTGTTGAAGAGCAGAGTTGGTTTTGTTGGTTGACCTCAAATATCCTTTGCTCACTGGCTCCACTCTCCCAATGCCTCGTTTTGAAATTCCGCCCGACCCTCTGTTTTGAAATTCCCCGAGTTGGATCCAAAGCTCTTATCTACGTAACCTTTTCCAGTCCAGGTCTCTTTGCTCCTCCATTTCTGACCTCTTCCTCATCGCAGTTTCCTTTGGAACGCTGTTGGCAGTCACGGTTAGCACTGTTGCCTCCCAGCGCCGGGGACCCGGGATTTGATTCCGGCCTCGGGTGACTGTCTGTGTGGAGTTTTCCCCGTGTCTGGGAGGAACCTGGAGGAAACCCACACATAATCCAAAGATGTACAGGTTCGGCAGCTTAGTGGGGTCAATACGTGAGGTTACAGGGATAGGGTCTGGAGGGTGGGAGTTGTCAAGGAGTTGGTGCAGGCTTGATGGGCCAAGTCGCCTCCTCGTGCACTTTAGGGATTCTATGCCTTCAGCTGCCTGGACGCTAAAACTTTGTCACATGCACGTGCAAATTAGGAGCAAGAGTAAGCCATTTAGCCCCTCAATCCTGCTCCACCGTTCAATAAGATCATGGCTCATTTGATTGTAGCCCCACTCCCACATTCCTGCCGACCTCCCCCACATAAACCTTTTCCACCCTTGTTTATGAAGAATTTATCCAGCACTGTCTTATAAATATTCCAAGACTCTGTTTCTACTGTAGAGGAAGCGAATTTGAGAGATACAACACCTTCTAAAAGAGGAAATTCTCCTTGTGTTTGTCTTAAATAGTGACGACTTATTTTTGAACAGCAATCCCTAGTTCTTCCTACAAGAGGAAACATTCTCTTCATATCCATCCTATCAATACCCCACAGGATTCACTCATCTCTTGTTCTTCTAAACTCCAGTGGATGTGAACCTTAGTCTGCCCAACCTTTCCTCAAAAGACAACCCACTCATTCCAGGTTATAGTCTGGTGAACCTTCTCTGAACTGCTTCCAATGCATTTACCACTTTCCTTAGGCGAAGAGACCATAATACGGTACATAGATTGTCAGAGAGGATGCTAACTAGAAGTTCCTTGTCTTCCCCCACTTGGAGTACTGTGCGCAGTTCTGGTCGCCTCACTGTAGGAAGGCTATGGAAGCTATTGAAAGGGTGCAGAGGAGATTTACAAGGATGTTGCCTGGATTGGAAGGCAGGCCTTATGAAGATAGGTTGAGGGAGCTGGGACTCTTCTCCCTGGAGAGACGTAGGTTGAGAGGCGACCTGATAGAGGTTTATAAAATGTTGAGAAGAATAGATAGGGTGGACTCTCAGAGGCTATTTCCCAGGGCTGAAATGGTCGCTACGAGAGGACACAGGTTTAAGGTGCTTGGAGGCAAGTACAGAAGTGATGTTAGAGGTAAGTTTTTCACTCAGAGGGTGGTGAGTGAATGGAATCGGCTGCCGTCAGTGGTGGTGGAGGCGAACTCACTGGGGTCTTTCAAGAGACTTCTGGATGAGTATATGGGATTTAATGGGATTGGGAGTTACAGATAGTTCTAAGGCTTGGTAGGTATGGATATGATTGGCACAACTTTGTGGGCCGAAGGGCCTGTTTGTGCTAGAGTGTTCTATGTAAGTTCTATATTCTAACATAGAGTCATAGAATTCATAGAAAATTACAGCTCAGAAACATGACCTCACTTTTCTTATCTGAGTTGAACCATTTTTTGCCCAGTCCCACTGACCTGCACTTGAACCATATCCCTCCACACCCCTCTCATCCATGAACCCATCCAAGTTTTTCTTAAATGTTAAAAGTGACCCCGCATTTATCCAGCAGCTCATTCCACACTCCCACCACTCTCCGCGTGAAGCCTCCCCACTAATATTCCCTTTAAACTTTTCTCCTTTCACCCTTAACCCATGTCCTCTGGTTTTTTTTCTCCCCGAGCCTCAGTGGAAAAAGCCTGCTTGCATTCGCTCTATCCATACCCATCAAAATCTTATACACCTCGATCAAATCTCCCCTCGTTCTTCTACACTCCAGGGAATAAAGTCCTAACCTATTCAATCTCTCTCTGTAACTCAGCTTCTCAAGTCCCGGCAACATCCTTGTGAACCTTCTCTGCATCTTCCAACCTTATTAATATCCTTCCTGTAACTAGGTGATCAAAACTGTACACAATACTCTAACTTTGGCCTGTTGATATGTTAGTTTATAGTACTCTAATCAAAAGGCTCACTGCGACACATGACAGTCAGTGGTAGCTCAAGATGACAGTGTCTAAATGTCGATTCTTGTGTCAGAATATTCCTGTAATGGAATTGTTTGAAGGTTTTATCCACTATTTACTTAAATACATTGCACTCATTACAATTTATGGTGAGAAAGTCTTTAAGTATACATTTTATATTTCATGTTGAAAGTAGTTTCCATTTCAAAGCAATCTGGAGGCTTTAGAATACATCTTAAGCCCTAAATTTCTCTTCTCCTCCCCACTCAACTCAACTCAACTCAACGGCTTTTGAACAATGGCTTTTAGTTCTTGTCTCCAGAATTCTGCTGCTGATACCAATAGCTTTTATTGGTAGAGGGATTGAATTTTGGAACCATGAGGTCATGTTGCAACTGTATAAAACTCTGGTGCGGCCGCACTTGGAGTATTGTGTACAGTTCTGGTCGCCGCATTATAAGAAAGATGTGGAGGCATTGGAGAGGGTGCAGAGGAGGTTTACCAGGATGTTGCTTGGTATGGTGGGAAGGTCTTTTAAGGAAAGGCTGAGGGACTAGAGGTTATTTTCGTTACAGAGAAGAAGGTTAAGAGGTGACCTAATTGAGGCATATAAGATGATCAGGGGGTTAGATAGGGTGGACAGTGAGAGCCTTTTTCCTCGGATGGAGATGGCTAACACGAGGGGACGTAGCTTTAAATTAAGGAGTGGAAGTTATAGGACGGATGTCAGAGGTGGGTACTTTACTCAGAGGATAGTAAGGGCGTGGAATGCCCTACCTGCAGCAGTTGTGAACTCACCAACTTTAAGGGCGTTCAAATGGTCAGTGGATAGGTACATGGATAACGTTGGAATAGTTTAGGTTAGAGGGTCATTAGATTGGTTCCACTGGTCGGCGCAACATCGAGGGCCGAAGGGCCTGTACTGCGCTGTAATGCTCTATGTTCTGACTCTTCATTTTCCTCTCCCATAATCTCTGGTTGTCAGAAAATCCAGCACGTTCTCCCCCCACGTCTGCCTGGATTTCCTCCAGGTTCCTCCCACAGTCCGAAAGACGTGCTGGTTAGGTGGATTGGCCGTGCCAAATTCCCCCCGCGTGTATCCAAACAGGTGCCACAGTGTGGTGACTAGAGGATCTTCACAGTAACTTAATTGCGGTGTTAATACAAGCCTACTCGTGACACTAACAACTAAACTTGAATTAATCTTCAGGGGTACCACTGTGTGGCTGTAAAGGGCTTTTGGGCCTGTTATATTCTTCAGGCTGGTTGGTTATGAAGGGAACTGCTCCAGATGCCAAGTGAAGTTCTTGGAGACAAACTGTGCCAGAATCACGATGGAGTACAATTCCGTGGGAAAGCAAGTTTTTACAGGTTACTGCAAAGTCAGTTTGTTTTGTGGCTGTAAGATCCTAAAACTGGCAAAAAAGTAACATCCTTGCGCAATTGGGGTTGTTCTTAGCCTCTTGGCATCCGCAGCTCTCCAGAGTAAGGAATGTAATCATTGTACAAATATGACCATTGTGTGCCAAGTGAAGGGATATCAACCCAGACTATCCATGAATGCTGCAAATAAAAGTCAAAATCCTCCCGACAGATGACAGAATCCGGTGGAGGTTGCCAATGCTTCTCTAAGTTGACGGGTTTTTAATGGCCTCCCTCATCCTGAAACAGTGAAGTCCTGCCCGAGGTCAACAGATCTTCTCATGGTCTGCCCCGTCCGATTCCCCCTGGTGGCTGGGAGGGTAAAATTTCAGCCGACGTGTCCTGAGCGATATGATGTCGGCCTCAATCTCCAAATTCAAGAGGTCACCAAAACAATCTGAAAGTGGGATTTTCCACTCCTTTGCTGCTGGTGGAATCTTCTGATCTTGCCAAAAGCCCCACTTTCCCCCACCCCATCCCCTGCAGTGGAGGTGGAGCAGCCATTGTCTTCAACGGGAGAGGGAGATCCCATCAATGACCAATGGGAAATGGCCTCTGCCAGCGAGAAATCTTTGATCTTGGTGGCGACGAGGTTAAATAGCTTGCGAACCTGCTTTTGGCGAAAGCAACGTTCGTATCTTCCGAGGAAAAGCTACTGGACAGCATGAGAAATCGTTGGTCTGGCTGGAGCGACCCAGTGAATTCCAATGCTGCACATTGTCACCCTGATCTCTCTATCACACGGCCTCCCTATGTCTCCCAAGGAGTCATAGAGTGGGTACGTGGGTATCAACCTGTTGATTTCCTTCTCTAATGAATCAGATGAATTTTCCGACAATCAACAATGGTTTCATGGTCATCAGTAGATTCTTAATTCTACATATTTTTATTAAATTAAAATTCCACCATCTGCTGTGGCGGGATTTGAACCCAGGTCCCCAGAAAATTCGCTGAGTTTTTGGATTAATCGCCGAGCAATATTACCACTAAGCCATGACCATCCTTGGGGATGTAGGAGCACATGTGAGATGAGGAAGGGCGGTAAATTCCATGATCACTCTAATGAAACGATGCATTCTGGCCAAGGTGTGAAATTGTGAGCGAATGTGTGGAGCTTGCACATTCTCCCCGTGTCTGCGTGGGTTTCCTCCGGGTGCTGCGGTTTCCTCCCACAGTCTGAAAGACGTGCTGATTAGGCGTATTCCTTCAGTGTACCCAAACTGGGGCCAGAGTGTGCCGACCAGGTGATTTTCACACTGGGCAGCACGGTAGCACAGTGGGTTAGCACTGCTGCTTCACAGCTCCAGGGTCCTGGGTTCGATTCCTGGCTCGGATCACTGTCTGTGTGGATTTTACACATTTTCCTCGTGTCTGCGTGGGTTTCCTCCGGTTTCCTCCCACAGTCCAAAGGTGTGCAGGTTAGGTTGATTGGCCATGCTAAGAAATTGCCCCTTACTATCCAGGATAGTGGAGGTTAGAGGGATTAGTGGGTATAATATGTAGGGATATGGGGGTAGGGCCTGGGTGGGATTGTGTTCGGTGCAGACTCGATGTGCCGAAGGGCCTCTTTCTGCACTGTAAGGTTCTAATTCTATGTTCACACTAACTACGTTGCAGTGTTAACGCAAGTCTGCTGTGACACTAATGAATCCATTTTAATAAATAAATTTGATAAATAAAAAGAAATCGGACATAAAATTTGATACTAAGTCACACGTAGGGTGATGTTCGAGTGGCTGGTTAAATAATCGGCCTGAATAACAGGACAGGCCAGGAGAAATGGAGACGTTTGGGTAGGGAATTTGTAAAATAGAATAATTCACCCAAATCTTGTTCATGTGTGCTTTGTTTTTGCTAGATCTGAATCCAAAATTTGGTCGCCTCTGTCTAAGGAAGAAGGAAAGCAACACCCATATAAGATGAACCTGGCATCTGATCAGCAGGTAAAAAGCTTTTACTATATCTACAGCCGCGCACTGCCCTTTGTGTTCAAGTTACAGTATTATAGATTCATCAAGGAGCTGCAGAATTTGTATGAAATATTCTTAGAATATACAACAGAATGATCTGCTACCTCTCGTTCTGTCTCCTCAGCCCATTACTGAGCATTGCTTAAAATCAAAGGCACAACTTTTTGTTTCATTTCTGCATAAAAACTTGCATGTGTAGGGGGCTACTTCCCGTAAAAGGATTATTTAAATACCGACGTAGAATTAGGCAGGATGTGCAGGCCATTTGGCGCACACAGTCTTGAACACAGTAAGAAATCTCACAACACCAGGTTAAAGTCCAACAGGTTTATTTGGTAGTAAACACCACTAGTTATCGAGACAGATCTGACTACCACCCAGTCTTGCCAGTGTTTATATCCTACTATGAGCCTCTTCCTACTCTGTCTGAAGTTGTGTATTGCATTCTCTCTTACATACTTGTCTGTCCTTCCCTTAATTGCCCCTATATGGAACCACTCCCTGTGCTAACGCCTTCCGCACTCTCATCACTCTTGAGTAAGGACATTTCAGCTGAATTCTGTTGGGTTTCTTGCTGGCGATCTTACATTAATGGTCTATAGTTCAGCTCTTCCCCAGGAAACATTCCCTCTGTATCCATGCCATCGATACCTGCCAGTATTTTGTGACCTATTAAGTGGCCTATTGTAGAGAGAGAGTGCAGTGAAGGTTTACCAGACTGAGCGGCACGATAGCACAGTGGGTTAGCACTGCTGCTTCACAGCTCCAGGGTCCTGAGTTCGATTCCTGGCTCGGGGTCTATGTGGAGTTTGCACATTCTCCTTGTGCCTGCGTGGGTTTCCTCCCACAGCCCAAAGATGTGCGGGTTAGGTTGATTGACCATGCTAAAAATTGCCCCTTAGTGTTAGTGTAGGTTAGAGGGATTAGCGGGTGGGATATGGGGGTAGAGCCTGGGTGGGATTGTGGCCAGTGCAGACTTTGATGGGCCGAAGGGCCTCTTTCTGCACTGTAAGGTTCTGTGATTCTCTGCTTTCTGGAATGGTAGGATTGATGTATGTGTTGTTTAGGATTGTATTCACTGGAGCTCAGACCAGTGAGATGGGATCTCACAGAAACTTTTAAAAGGCTAACGGAAATTGAAAAGGTAGAGAAGTAGGAAGGATATTCCTGATGGTGGGGATGTCCAGAACCAGGATATATAGTTTAAGGATACAAGGTAAACCTTTTAGAACTGAGCTGAGGGTGGAACAGCGGTTGGCACTGCTGCCTCACAGCGCCAGGGATGTGGGTTTGATGCCCTGGGTCACTGTCTGTGTGGAGTTTGCACATTCTCCCTGTATCTGCATGAGTTTCCTGTGGGTGCTCCAGATTTCTCCTACAGTCCAAGGATGTGTGGATTAAGTGGGCCATGCTAAATTGTCCCGGATTATCAGAGAGATCAGCTAGGGTAAATGCATGGGGTTATAGGGATAGGGCCTGGGTGGGATTGTAGTCGGTGCAGACGCGATGGGCTGAGTGGTCTCCTTCTGTACTGTGGGATTCCATAATTCTATAAGGAGACATTTCTTCCCCTAGAGAGTGGGGAGCCTTTGGAATTCACTACCACAAAGAGTAGTTGAGATCAAAACATTATGTTTTCGTGGAGCAGTTAGATATATGGGGTGGAGGGGATCAAAAGCTATGGGAGGAAGGCGGAAACAGGCTATATTGAATTGGATGACCAGACATGATATAATGAATAATGGAGCAGTCTCAAAGGGCCGAATGGCCTCCCCTTGCTCTTATTTTCTATGTGAACCCTCCTCTTTCAAGAGGAGAGAGACTCAAATTCAACTGTAGTGGGTTCCAGTTTCTAACTGCACTCTGGATAACATTTCTTCTGCTGTGTAGAACGGGGTTTGTTGAGCTGAGTTGACTGGGATGGCTGGTTAGTGAGGCAGTGAGACACCAACAAGTGTGGGTTCAATTCCCGTACTGGCTGAGGGTTTTTCCACTGCTTCTCAACCTTGCCCCTCACCTGAAGTGGAGTGACCCTCAGGTTGAATCAACATGGGAGAGAGAGAGAGAGAGAGAGAAAACAGCTAATGATCATCTGGGACTTTCAGTAAGAATCTTGCAGTGTGGTTTGCATCTTCTTACTTTAATAGGATTAGATTATCTTGAAACAAGTCCTGCTTCAGAAACATGTTACACTGCATATGAAGCACTTGGACAACTGGTCAATGTCAGCATGACTTGAGGAATAGGCCGTATCCCACATTCTAGTTGAATTTTGTGATACATTATTAAACGTGGAAAGATTTACGGGTATTGGAGATAGTCCAGAGAAGGTTCACTCGGTCGATCCCAGGTATGGAAGGATTTTCTAATGAGGAGAGAGTGAGTAGATTGGGCCTGTCCTCATTGGAGTTTAGAACAATGAGCGGTGACCTTATTGAGACATACTGGATTCTCAGAGGGTTTGACAAGGTCAATGCTGAGAAGTTATTTCCCCGTGTGGGATCAGAGGACACAATCTCAGAGAAGGGGGCTCACCCACTTAAGACAGAAATTATAGAATCATAGACCCCTACAGTGCAGAAAGAGGCCCTTTGGCCCATCGAGTCTGCACCGAACACGAGCCCACCCAGGCCCTACCCCCATATATTTTACCCACTAATCCCTCTAACCGACGCATCCCTGGACACGGAGGGGCAATTTCTTAGCATGGCCAATCAACCTAACCCGCACATCTTTGGACTGTGGGAGGAAACCGGAGCACCCCGAGGAAACCCACGCAGACACGAGGAGAATGTGCAAACTCCACACAGACAGTGACTTGCGCCGGGAATCGAACCCAGGACCCTGGAGCTGTGAAGCAGCAGCGTGCCGCCCTGGGGAGGCATTTCTTCTCTGAGGGGAGTGAATCTGTGGGATTCTTCACCGCAGAGGCCTGTGGGTCCAAGGTTGAGACAGACAGATTTTTAATCAGTAAAGGAATTGGGAGTTATGGGGATAAGGCAGGAATGTGGAGTTGAGGATTGTTGGTAAAGCACTCCCTCGGTATTACGTTGAAGTCCGCACTGTTCTTTCTCACTGAAATTACAGAATTGGTGCAGCGCAGAAGGAGGCCATTGGTTCATTGTGTTTGCATTGGCTTTCCAAATAAGCATCGTGATTTGGTGCCATTCCCCTGCCCACCCTGCCCCGTACCCCCAAACATTGTTTCTATGCAAATGATCATCTAATACCCTCTTGAACGCCTCGATGAAGCTGCCTCCACCCACACCTCAAGGCCGAATATTCCAGACCTCGACCACTCGCTGGGTTGAAGAAGATCTTTTTTCTCACCTCACATTTGCTTCTTTTGCAAATCACTTTAAATCCGTGCCCCCTCGCTCTCGTTCCTTTTATGAGTGGGAGCAGTTTCTCCGTCTCGACTCTGTCCAGCCGGCTCATGATTTTGAACATCTCGATCAAATCTCCTCTTAGCCTTCTTCTCTCCAAAGAGGAAAGAAGCACAAGAGTGCAGAAGAGGCCCTTCAGCCCATCAGATCTGCACCGACCCATGAGAAATACTTAACCTCCACCGTCTCTTCACCCAATCCCATTTACCAGCAGTTGGTCCATTGCCTGAATGTTTTGATGTGCCAAGTGCTAATTCAGTTACTTTTAAAAGTATGTGAGGCAACCCGCTTCCATCACCCTCCCACGCAACGCATTCCAGACCCTCACTGCCTTCTCCATTCTATCCTCATAACTATCCCTGGAACTATTTGAGTAAACCTCTCTCCAATGTGTTCATATCCTTCCTACAGAATGGCGTCTAGAACTGTACACAGTACTCCAGCTGGGGTTTAAGTAGAATCATATTTGATTTATCATTGTCCCAATTTTGGGACACAGTGAAGAGTATTGTTTCTTCTGTGCTACACAGGCAAGGCATACTGTTCATAGAGAAGGAAAGGAGAGAGTGTAGTGTTAACAGCTAGGGTGCAGAGAAAGATCAACTTAATGCGAGGTAGGTCCACTCGAAAGTCTGACAGCAGCAGGGAAGAAGCTGTTCTTGAGTTGGTCAGTACGTGACCTCAGACTATTGTATCTTTTTCCCGATGGAAGAGAGAATGTCCGGGGTGTGTGGGATCCTCAATTATGCTGCCTGCTCTTCCAAGTGACAGGAAGTACAGGCAGAGTCAATGGATGGGAGGCTGGTTTGTGTGATGGATTGCGCTATGTTTATGACCTTTTTGTAGAGGTCTTGGTTAGAGCAGGAGCTCATACCAAGCTGTGATACAACCAGAAAGAATGCTTTTTATGGTACATCTGTAAAAGTTAATGAGAGTCATAGCTGACATGCCAAATTTCCTTAGTCTTCTGAGAAAGTAGAGGTGCACTTAATGATAGTATCGGAATCAGGGACCAGCCTATGTTGTTGGGCCCTGGACCCTAAAAACTTGAAACTTTCAACCATTTCTACTTTGTCCCTGTTGATGTAGACAGGGACAAGACCTCCAGTATGCTGCTTGAAGTGGATGACAATCTCCCTCACTTTGTCGAATAAAATCATAGAATCTCTACAGTGCAGAAGGGGACCATTTGGCCTATCTGACAGAGCATCTTTCCCAGGTCCACAACCCTGCCCCATCCCCATATATTTTACTTGCTAACCCACCGAGCCTGCACATCTTGGGACGCTAAGAGGCAATTTTGCCTGGCCAATCCACCTAACCTGCACATCTTTGGACTGTGGGAGGAAACCGGAGCACCCGGAGGAAACCCATGCAGATACGGGGAGAATGTGCAGACTCCACACAGACAGTGACCCGAGCTGGGAATCGAACCTAGGTCCCTGGTGCTGTGAGGCAGCAGCGCTAACCCACTGTGCCACCAAGGGCTACCACCAACCATTTGAAAATGATTTCCAGCTGTTATATCTATATTGCCAGCGTGGAAGATTTGGAACCATCTGGAAATGTCTCAACGCTGTTGGTTGTTTGGTTAGTGTTTTGGATTCTGTTTCCCCTGGCAACCTGATAGGATTTGCCTGAGGGTTTGTCAGTTTAACATGAAACATTCTCAGTTTTTAAATAAAGTTAAGACCAGGCTTGATGTTTACAGCTGCCAAGTTGAAGCAGGCAACCCTTGCCCCTCGCTTCGGTTTCTGGGCACATTTGCTGCAAACTCTTCCATCCTGTTTCCAGAACCCTCTCTGTTATCCCCAGATAGATGCTTCTGAAATGAACCTTCCCACCGCCTTGGCAGAGTTTTAAGAATTAGCTTTCGTTTATCTGTAAACAGTTCCCAAATGTGTCCATCGCTGTTGCTGTGGGAATGAAAGTATGTTGGAACGTGATATGCTCCCAGTATAACTTGGATGGAAAGCAGGATAGGAGTGGTGGCATGGTGGTTAACACTGCTATCTCACAGCCCCATGGACCCGAGTTCAATTCCGGCCACTGCCTATGTGGAGTTTGCACATTCTCCCCATGTCTGTATGGGTTTCCTCCGGGTGCTTCAGTTTCCTCTGTCAGTCCAAATTTAAAGTTTCATTTATTTGTGTCAAAAAGTAGGTTTACATTAACACTGCAATGAAGTTACTATGAAAATCCCCCAGTCGCCATACTCCGGTGCCTGTTCGGGTGCACTGAGGGAGAATTTAGCATGGCCAATGCATCTAACCAGCATGTCTTTCAGACTGTGGGAGGAAACCAGAGCACCCGGAGGAAACCCACGCAGACATGGGGAGAATGTGCAACACTCGATACAGACAGAGACCCAAGTCAGGAATTGAACCGGGGTCCCTGGTGCTGTGAGGCAGCAGTGCTAACCACTGTGTCACCACGATGTGCAGGTTAGGTGGATTGGCCATGCTAAATTGTCCCTTAGTGCCCAAAGATGGGTACTGCAAACTACTAGAGGTCGTGAATGGAGCCCAACCTGTCACTCAAACCATTGTGAAAAATCTTCCATCCATTGACTCTGTCTACACTTCCCGTTGCCTTGGCAAAGCAGCCAACATAATTAAGGACCCCACACACCCCCGACATTCTCTCTTCCATCTTCGTCTGTCGGGAAAAAGATACACATGTTTGAGAATGTGCACCAACTGACTCAAGAACAACTTCTTCCCTGCTGCTGTCAGACTTTTGAGTGGACCTACCTTGCATTAAGTTGATCTTTCTCTACACCCTGCGACTGTAACATTACATTCTGCATCCTCTTGCTTTCTTGTCTATTAGCAGTATGTTTTGTCTGTACAGCACGTAAGAGACGATACTTTTTACTCTGTACTAATACTTGTGGCAATAACAAATCAAATCAAAGGTTAAGTGGATTGGCCATGCTAAATTGCCCCTTAGTGTCCAAAGATGTGCAGGTTAGGTGGATTGGCCATGCTAAATTGCCCCTTAGTATCCAAAGATGTGCAGGTTAGGTGGATTGGCCATGCTAAATTGCCCCGTAATGTCCAATGAATCAATACTGGGCCAGTACAGTGGTTAGCACTGCTGCCTCACAGCACCAGGGATCCGGGTTCAATTCCAGTCCTGGGATCACTGCCTGTATGGAGTCTGCATGATCTCCCCGTGTCTGTGCGGGTTTCCTCCGGGTGCTCCGCTTCTTTTCCCACAGCGCAAAAGACATTAGATTCATTGACCCAAGCGGGCATCGGAGTGTGGTGACTTGAGGATTTTTGTAGTAACTTCATAAGAACATAAGAAGTAGGAGCAGGAGTCGGCCACCTAGCCCCTCGAGCCTGCCCCGCCATTCAATAAGATCATGGCTGATCTGCAATGGATCAGTTCCACTTTCCTGCTTTCTCCCCATAATTCCCTTATCTATCAGAAACCTATCTACCCGTGACTTGAACATATTCAGCGAGGGAGCCTCCACCACTTCAATGGGCAGAGAATTCCAGAGATTCACCATCCTTTGTGTGAAGAAGTTCCCCCTCAACTCTGTTCTGAACCACCACCCCCCTCCACAATCCCTCCCCTTATTTTGAGGCTGTGCCCTCTAGTTCTGCTATCCTCTCTAAGTGGGAAGAATCTCTCTACCTCTACCCTATCCATCCCCTTCATTATCTTGTAAGTCTCTATAAGATCCCCCCTCAGCCTTCTAAACTCCAACGAGTACAGGCCCAGTCTATTCAATCTCTCCTCATAAGCTAACCCCCTCATCTCTGGTATCAACCTAGTGAACCTGATGTTAATGTAAGTCTACTCATGACATTCATAAATAAAATAAAAAAATTCAGAAAAAAAGTCATTAAATTTGCATTTCAATGAGGATCTAATAACCAGGAAAGTTTGAACAGGCTGAGGGGTTTTTTCTCTATAATCAGAGGCTGGGGGGAGGTTGTTGAGGGATTATCAAACAGCAGTCTCGGAGCCTCTGAAGTATTTAGGTGTAGAGAAGATATTTGTACTTGTGGACAGATAAGAATCAGCACAGTGGTTAGCACTGTTGCCTCTCAGCACCAGGGACCCAAGTTAGATTCCAGCCTTGGGTCACTGTCTGTGTGGAGTTTGCATGTTCTCCCTGTGTCTGTGTGGGTTTCCTCCTGGATGTTCTGGATTCCTGCAAAGATGTGCAGTTGATTGGCCATGCTAAATTGCCCCTTAGTGTCAGGGATTAGCAGGATAAATGTGTGAGGATAAGGACTCGGTGGGAAAGTAGTCGAAGAAGATTCAATGGGCTGAATGGCTGCACTGTAGGGATTCTATGAAAGATTTGTGTCAGACTTTTGACTTACCTTGCATTAAGTTGATTTTTCCCTACACCCTAGCTATCACTGTCACACTGTATTCTGTACTCTTTCCTTCTCTATGAACGGTATGTTTTGTCTGTGTAGCACACAAAGAATATATTTCACTGTATATTAATACATTTGACAACAATAAATCAAATCAACTGTGAGGCAGAAGGGCTAACCGCTGTGCCACCTGAGTGGGTAAGCGTAGCCCCAATTGACACAGAGCGGCATGGTAGCACAGTGGTTAGCACTCCTGCTTCATAGCTTCAGGGTCCTGGGTTCGATTCCCGGCTCGGGACACTGTCTGTGTGGAGTTTGCTCAGTAAGAGGTCTGACAACACCAATTTTAAATCCAACCGATTTATTTGATAGTAAACTTGCTAGCTTTCGGCCTTTGTAGCCTTCGTCAGGCGAATGAGGTGTTCTGGTCTGCATTCTGGTGTGGAGTTTGCACATTCTCCTCGTGCCTGCATGGATTTCCTCCTGGTGCTCCGGTTTCCTCCCACAGTCCAAAGATGTGTGGGTTAGGTTGATTGGCCGTGCTAAAATTGATCGTAGATGCATAAGTTAGAGAGGATTAGTGGGTAAAATATGTAGGGATATGGGGGTAGGGCCTGGGTGAGATTGTGGTTGGTGTAGACTCGATGGGCCGAAGGGCCTGTTACTGTACTGTAGGGTTCTATGATTCTATCACTGTAAATATAAGATGGTTATTACTAAAAGCAGTCTGGAGCTTACCCAGAGGGTGGTTAGAATGTGGCACACACTACCACAAGGAGCAGTGGAGGTGAGGTGCATTTTAACAGAAACTAAATGAGAGAGAAAGGAATAGATTGATATATAGATGGAGTGTAGATGAAGAGAATGGGAGGAGGTTTGTGTACAAACACTGGCATTGATCTCTCGGTTACTCCTTCCTTTGCCCGTGTCCTTGGTGCAGACTTTCATCTGTTTCCATTGCTAGTCATTCCCAGAATAAGTCGCGGGTCTGTCTCCAGCTGGAGGGGGTGCCCACATCAAGGAAAGACCAGAAATCTCTCCAACTCTTACTGCCAACGATTGGCATGTGTGGAAGGATTGTGACACTCAACCGGTTTGTCTGCGTTATGAACACGCCTTCCTTGCCCAACAAGTCCTGGGGTGGGACCGGAACCTGGAGCTTCTGGATCAGAGGCAGGTACACTAACCCACTGTGCCACAAGGCATTGATCTAAACAGCCCATTTCTCTGTTGTAAACTCTGTGTCAATTTTTTACCTGCCCAGGGACATAGTGGTTAGCACTGCTGCCTCATATTTTGATTTGATATGTTATTGATAAGTACATGGAAGAGAAGGGAATGGTTTAGTTTGGAGGGGCATTGCTTTTTATATTGGTCAGCGCAACATCGAGGGCCGAAGGGCTGTTATGTGCTGTTATGTTCTATGTTCTATGTCACGTGTACTAATATTCAGTGAAAAGTATTGTTTCTTGCACGCTATACAGACAAAACATACTGTTCATAGAGAAGAAATGGAGAGAGTGCAGAATGTAGTGTTACAGTCGTAGCTAGGCTGTAGAGAAAGATCAACTTAATGCGAGGTAGGTCCATTCAGAAGTCTGACAGCAGCAGGGAAGAAGCTGTTCTTGAGTCGGTCAATTTGTGACCTCAGACTTTTGTATCTTTTTCCCTGAAGGAAGAAGGTGGAAGAGAGAATGTCCGTGGGGTCCATAATTATGCTGGCTGCTTTGCCGAGGCAGTGGGAAGTGTAGACAGAGTCAGTGGATGGGAGGCTGACCACGGATCAGCCAGGGTCAGGATAGCTGCAGGGACTCGGGATTACTTCCCGGCTCGGCCAATGCCTGTGTGGAGTTTGCACATTCTCCCCGTGACTGCGTGGATTTCCTCCGGGTGCTTTGGTTTCCTCCCACAGTCCAAAGAAGTGTGGATGAGATGCATTGGCCGTGCTAAATTGGCCCTTACTGTCCTGGGATGCGTAGGTTAGAGGGATTAGTGGGATTGTGGGGATAAGATCTAGGGTGGGATTGTTGATGCAGACTCGATGGGCCAAATGGCCTCCTCCTACACTGTGGGGATTCTATGATCACAAGTACAGAGGAGATGTCAGGGGTAAGTTTTTCACTCAGAGGGTGGTGAGTGAGTGGAATCGGCTACTGTCGGTGGTGGTAGAGGCAAACTCGCTGGGGTCTTTTAAGAGACTTCTGGATGAGTACATGGGATTTAATGGGATTAAGGGTTATAGATAGGTCTGGTAGGTAGGGATATGATCGGTGCAACTTGTGGGCTGAAGGGCCTGTTTGTGCTGTAGTGTTCTATGTTAAGTTAGAAAATGTGGATAGTATCTCAGTGGTTTTCAGAATTGCACTGATTCTATCCAGGCTATCCACCCGGAAATTTGACAAAGCAGACTTTGGTGGGATTGTAGAATATTTTTTGTAATTGCTTCAATTTTAAAATGTACATTTATAGAACAAAGAACAAAACAGCACGGGAAGCAGGCCCTTCGGCCCAACGAGCCCACGCCGCCACCCGTAATCCCAGTCTACGTTTATAGATCTATGGATTAAAAACCAAATTTGAGACAATTTAGGGAGAATTTGTTTTGCCAGTTAGCCTAAGAGCACATCTTTGGGATGTGGGAGGAAACTGGAGCACCCGGAGAAAACCCACACAAGCACGGGGAGAATGCGCAAACTCCCACAGACTCAGGCCCAAATCCATGTATCTGCACGCAGTCCCATTCCTGACCTCTGTGATGTTATCTGATGAGAATGAGTTCCCCAGGTTAGGGAAGGTGTTGGGACTGGACTTTGCGCTCCATCTAGTGACCACTGTTGAGAAGTGCAGCTGGATAGGGAAGTGGTGGCGGAGTGGTATTGTCACTGGACAAGTAATCCAGAGACCCCAGGGAGTGTGGGTTCGAATCCCACCACGGATGTTGGTCCAATATGAATAAAAATCTAGAACTAAAAATCTAATGATGACCATGAAACAATTGTGGTGAAAACCCATCCAGTTCACTCATGTCCCTTAGAGAGAAAAAAAATCTGGAACCTGGCTGGACTCCATATGACTCCAGATCCACAGCAACGTGGCCGACTCTTAAATACTCCCTCAAAAGCCCAGCCAGGGACCCCTATATCCCGTGAAAGTATTTTGCAGGAAGTACAGTGGCACATTGGTTGACACTGCTGTCTCACAGTGCCGGGGACCCATTTCCTCCCACAGTCTGAAAGACGTGCAGGTTAGATGGATTGGCCGTGCCGAATTGTCCCTTAGTATCGGGGGAATTATAGAGTCATGGAGGTTTACAGCATGGAAACAGGCCCTTCAGCCCAACTTGTCCATGCTGCCCAGTTTTTAACCACTAAGCTAGTCCCAGTTGCCCGCAATTGGCGCATATCCCTCCATCTTACCCATGTAATTATCTAAATGTTTTTCAAAAGACAAAATTGTACCGGCCTCTACTTCTATAAACAAAGAACAAAGAACAACACAGCACAGGAAACAGGCCCTTCGGCCCAATGAGCCCGCGCCGCCATCCTAACGTCTTAATGACATATAGAGACCAATATAGGGACAATTTGTTAACCAATCAGCCTAAGAGCACATTTTTGGGATGTGGGAGGAAACCGGAGCACCCGGAGAAAACCCACGCAACCACGGGGAGAACGCACAAACTCCCGCAGACACAGGCCCAAATCCATGTGTCAGCACAGCAACAGCGATAGTCTCTGAGCTGTCATGGTGCCCATCTGATGGTCCAGTTTAAGCATACACTAACGACATGAAGCACTAGGCCACTCCTGAAGTAACATCCAGGAGCAGCCCTCGCACGACCTGCCGAATGCATGCACCTTGTTGGTCAACAAGGTGGACCGAATTGCCTGTGGAAACAATTTAAGTATTTAAACAGTCCTCCTATATCCCTCTATCTGCAGACCGCTCATGTGGCTGTCCAAGAGACCCTTAAACAACCCTAGAGTGCCTGCTCCCACCACCTTACTCGGTAGTGCATTCCACACCCCCACTACCCTTTGTGTGAAAAAATGCCCTCTAATATTAGTCTTATACATAGCCCCCTTTACCCTAAGGCCGTGACCCCTCGTTCTATCCGAATCTAATGGTGGAAAAAGCTTACCACCATTTACTCTATCTATACCCCTCATAATATTATATACCTCTAATAGATCCCCTCTCAGCCGACGTCTTTCAAGGGAAAACAACCCCAGTGCATTCAACCTTTCCTCGTAAGACAGTCCTTCCATACCAGGCAGCATCCTGGTAAATCTCCTCTGCACTCTCTCCAGGGACTCCACATCCTTCCGGTAGTACGGCGACCAGAACTGGACACAGTACTCCAAGTGAGGCCTAACCAACGTTCTATACACTTGCAACATCAAACTCCTACTCTTGTATTCTAAACCCCTTCCTATGAAGGCTAACATACCATATGCTTTCTTTATCACTTTTTCCACCTGTACTGACACCTTCAGAGACTTGTGAACCTGCACCCCAGGTCTCTCTGCGTCTCTATACTCCGGATAGTTTTACCTTTTATCCTATAACTCCCCTCTACATTATTCCGGCCAAAATGCATCACCTCGCATTTATCCGGATTAAATTCCATTTGCCATCTATCTGCCAAATCTACCAGCCTATCTATGTCCTGTTGTATTGCCTGGCACTGCTCCTCAGTCCCCGCCAATCCAAGTATCTTAGTGTCATCAGCAAATTTGCTGATCACACCACCTACCCCCTCTTCCAAGTCATTTATAGAAATCACAAATAGAAGAGGTCCTAGTACTGAGCCCTGTGGCACACCACTAGTGACTGACCTCCAGTTGGAAAAAGAGCCTTCCACTACTACCTGCTGTCTCCTCCTCCCAAGCCAGTTCTCAACCCATCTACATACCTGGCCCTGTATCCCATGAGCCTTCACCTTTTTTATCAGCCTACCATGGGGAACCTTGTCAAACGCCTTACTGAAATCCATGTAGACGACATCAACGGCTTGTCCTTCATCAACCGTTTTTGTCACCTCTGCAAAAAATTCCACTAGGTTCGTAAGGCACGACCTCCCCTTAACGAAGCCATGCTGCGTATCCCTGATCAGATCGCAGCGCTCCAGATGCTCGTACATCCTGTCCCTGAGGACCCTCTCCATTAGCTTACCGATAACTGAAGTCAAGCTCACCGGCCTATAGTTCCTTGGGTTATCCCTCTGACCCTTTTTAAACAATGGTACTTACATTTGCAATCCTCCAGTCCTCTGGGACCTCGCCTGTGTCCAAAGAAGAGACAAAGATTTGCGTCAGAGGCCCAGCAATGTCATCTCTCACCTCCCTTAGCAGCCTGGGATAAATACCATCAGGCCCCGGAGCCTTATAAGTCTTTATGCTATCTAAAAGCCCCAACACTTTGTCCCTCGTAATGATTATTTCCTTTAACGGGTCCTCAAAATCCTCAAAGCCAGCATCAGACATCAGGCCCCTCTCCCGCGTGAATACTGATGCAAAGTATTCATTCAGGATCCCCCCCATCCCCTCAGGCTCTAAGCATAGATCCCCTCCACTGTCCCTGAGAGGTCCAATCTTCCCTCTAACCATCCTTTTGCTCCTTACATAGGAGTAAAATGCCTTAGGATTTTCCTTAATCCTACCTGCCAAAGCCACTTCGTGGCCCCTTTTTGCCTTTCTGACACCCCTTTTAAGATCCCGTCTACACTCTCTATATTTTTCCAGCACTGCCTCTGTCCCCAATTGCCTGGATCTAACGTACGCCTCCCGCTTCTTCCTGACCAAATCCTCAACATCCCTAGTAACCCACAGTTCTCTAATCCTACCCTTCCCATCCTTTCTCCTTACCGGCACGAGTCTATCCTGCAAAAATTTTAGTTTTCTCTTGAAAGATTCCCACATGAGCAGCGTCGACCTTCCCTCGAACAGCTTATCCCAGTCGGTATCCCTAAGATCCTGCCTAATCTGGCTATATCTAGCTCTCCCCCAGTTTAACACCCTCCCCTTAGGGCAGGCTTCATCTTTTTCCATTAATACCCTAAAGCAGACAGAGTTGTGGTCACTATTAGACACATGCTCTCCTACTACAACGTCAACCACCTGCCCTGGCTCATTCTCCAGAACCAGATCCAGTATAGCCCCCTCTCTAGTCGGGCTATCCACATACTGCTCCAAGGACCCTTCTAAAACACACTGTACAAATTCCTCCCCTTCCGCTCTCGGCACTTTCCAATCTACCCCAGGGAAATTGAAATCTCCCATTACAACTACCTTATTCTTCCTGCACTTATCTAAAATTTCCTTACATATCCCTTCTTCCACGGCCCGTGGACTGTTGGGCGGTCTGTAGTACACACCCAACATAGTAACCTCTCCCTTCCTATTCCTCAACTCCACTCTGACAGCTTGTTCCAAACCTTCCGTGTGAAAAAATTGCCCCTCTGGACACTTTTGTATCTCTCCCCTCTCACCTTAAACTTATCCCCTCCAGTTTTAGACTTCCCTATCTTTGGGAAAAGATGTTGAATATCTATCATATATATTGAATATCTATCATATTATTTAATAACATTGGCAGAATAAATACATGGGGTTACTGGGATAGGACCTGGGTGGGATTGTTGATGGTGCAGGCTCGATGGGCTGAATGGCTTCTGTCTACACTATAGAGATTCTATGATGAGGGGATAGCTTGCACAGTGGAAGGGTCCCCCTTTCTTTCAAATTTACTGTTATCTTTTTCTCTACAACAAGCGATCCCTGGAGTAAAGAACTTGTCTTACGTGGAACAGTTGAGGATTCTGGGTCTGTACTCGTTGGAGTTTAGAAGGATGAGGGGGAATTTTATTGAAACTTACAGGATACTGCGAGGCCCTGGATAGAGTGGAAGTGGAGAGGGTGTATCCACTGGTAGGAAAAATTAGAACCAGAGGGCACAACCTCAAGCTAAAGGTGGAATTTCTTCATCCAGAGAGTGGGGAATCTGTGGAACTCTTTGTCACAGAAGGCTGTGGAGGCCAGGTCATTGAGTGTCTTTGAGACAGAGATATAGATAGATTCCTGATTAATAAGGGGATTAGGGGTTATGGGTAACTCCCTGTTCATAGGCTAACCCCCTGATACTGGAGAAGAGAGATTGAATAGACTGGGTTCATACTTGTTGGAGTTTTGAAGGCTGAGGGGGGACCTTATAGACTTACAAGATAATGAAGGGGCTAGATAGGGTAGAGGTAGAGAGATTCTTAGAAAGGAAACCAGAACTAGAGGGTACAGTCTCAAAATAAGTGGGGGGGCAGTTTATAATGGGGTTGAGGAGGAACTTCTTCACTCAAAAAATGGTGAATTTCTAGAATTGAAGTGGTGGAGGCTCCCTCGCTGAGTATATTTAAGTCACGGGTAGATAGGTTTCTGATAGACAAGGGAATTAAGGGTTATGGGGAGAAAGCAGGAAAGTGGAACTGATCCCCTTCAGATCAGCCATGATCTTATTGAATGGTGGAGCAGGCTCGAAGGGCTGGATGGCCGACTCCTGCTCCTATTTCTTATAGGGGAAAAGCAGGAGAATGGGGATGAGAAAAATATCAACCATGATTGAATGGCAGAGCAGACTCGATGGGCTGAATGGTCTAATTCTGCTCTGGTGTCTTATTAACTAGTATACACTGCTCTCATCATTTTCCCTCTCAAGGCATTTGTGGAGAAATCGTGGGTTTCCTCCGGGAGCTCCAGTTTCCTCCCACAGTCCAAAGATGTATAGGTGAGGTGGATTGGCATGCTAAATTGCCCAGAAGTTAGATGGATTAGCTCTGTTAGATGTGCTGGATTGCGGGGATAGGGGCTTGGGCCCGGGTGGGATGCTCTCTGGAAGGTCTGTGCCAACCTGATGGGCTGAATGGCCTTCTTCAGCACTGCAGGGATTCTACGATCTATGAATTTCAGACACTGATTAACCAGGTGGTTAATCCAATGTGTGCTGGTATCTGTATTGCCCATGTTAGCTCTGGAACTTTCTCTTGCGAGCAACCCATTGCACTTTCTCTCACTTCTGTTCTCTCCGACCTCCAAACCCATCTCCCTCGAGAACACCCTTTCCTCTGTCATCCTGTGTGCTGAGATACTTCATGTATTCAGTGATTCCGTCTTAATCCTGGCTACCTTCTGTGTGCCTGGATGCCAATTACCCTTCTCCCTCCACACACTCCCATCCAACTCCGTGGTCTCTTGGGTGGAGTTTGGATGTTCTCATGGGCTCTTTATTGATGGCAAGTGCTACTCACCCATCCATGTCCATCTCATGTTCTCCCACCCTCTTCGTCTGCCCTTCGACTAAACATCTTCGTCAAGTATCTATCAACTTCCTTTTCAGGTTCCCAACTGCTTGGCTTTGACTTTGCATTCTTCATACTTCTTCAATTGCTCATTCGCTCAGCCGCTTTCTTTACCCCCTGACCTTTGACAGGGTTGGCCACACCTTCCTGCTACAGTGACCCTTATTAAGAACCCCTCTGGTGTTACCTATGAGTGCAGCCACACTTGGAGTATTGCGTACAGTTCTGGTCGCCGCATTATAAGAAAGGTGTGGAGACATTGGAAAGGGTGCAGAGGAGGTTTACCAGGATGTTGCCTGGTATGGTGGGAATGAGGAAAGGCTGAGGGACTTGAGGTTATTTTCATTAGAGAGAAGAAGGTTAAGAGGTGACCTAATTGAGGCATACAAGATAATCAGAGGGTTAGATAGGGTGGATAGTGAGAGCCTTTTTCCTCAGATGGTGATGGCTAACACGAGGGGACATCGCTGTAAATTGAGGGGCGGTAGTTATAGGACAGATGTCAGAGGTGGGTTCTTTACTCAGAGGGTAGTAAGGGCATGGAATGCCCTCCTTGCAGCAATTGTGGACTTGCCAACTTTACGGGCATTCAGTGGATAGGCATATGGATAACATTGGAATAGTTTAGGTTAGAGGGTCATTACATTGGTTCCACTTGTCGGCACAACATCGAGGGCCAAAGGGCCTGTACTGCGCTGTAATGTTCTATGTTCTATGAGAGTCTCAAAACTCCAAAGGATAACGTGAAACACTGGTTCTTGGTGTTGTTTGGAATAATGTGAGGAATCGTGTACAATCCAGTGAGAAAGCCAGTCCAGTCACTGTGGAAACAATTAATAAAGAGTATTTATTAAAGTAAAATGGAAAAAAGCTCACAAAGATTAATATATACTCTGACACTCAGGTATATTAATAACTAAGCACACTGTTTTATCTGAAATTACATCTGAAATTGGCTTTTATAAATCGGAGTTTCGGGTATAAAAGTTGGAGTGTTATGGTAAGGTTATATAAGGCATTGGTGAGGCTGAATTTAGAGCATTGTGTACAGTTTTGGTCACCTAGTTACAGGAAGGATGTAAATATGGTCGAAAAAGTGCAGAGAAGGTTCAGGAGGATTTGCAGGGACTTGAGAAGCTGAGTTACAGAGAGAGATTGAATAGGTTAGGACTTTATTGCCTGGAGCGTAGAAGAATGAGGGGAGATTTGATAGAGGCGTATAAGATTTTGATGGGTATAGATAGAGTGAATGCAAGCAGGCTTTTTCCATTGAGGCTAGGGGGGAAAAGAAACCAGAGGGCATGGATTAAGGGTGAAAGGAGAAAAGTTTAAAAGGAATATTAGTGGGTGGGGGAGGGGTGCTTCTTCACACAGAGTGTTGTGAGTGTGGAATAAGCTGCTGGAGAAATGTGGGGTCACTTTTAACATTTAAGACAAACTTGGACAGATTCATAGATGAGAGAGGTGTGGAGGGATATGGTTCAAGTACAGATCAGTGGGACTAGGCCAAAAATGGTTCAGCACAGACAAGAAGGGCCTTTTCTACGGTTCTATCTTATACCCAAAATATAGCCATGTTCCCTGAACTCACTGGGACATTCTGTTACCAAACAATACAGCTTTAGAACACCAAGTCTGGGAAAAGATCTTTTCCTGGTTCAGCAAAGGTACCAAACTGCATCCTTTAGATGGGAATCTCTACAATCAGTTGTGCCTCTGAATGTAAATGAGACTGTCTGGTTATTGGATGGAATGCTAGGCTGCTTCGCCACTGAAGCTGGTGGCAGTTACACTGTTCTGCTGCTTCAATATTCCGCCCTGTGGATCTGACTGTCTGCAGTTCCTTGCCTGTAAAGCCCCCACTGATCTCTGGTAAACAATGTTTCCAACATGGCAACGTGCGGCACAATTTCACTAGACGCCTGCTAATCTTGCTACTGGGCAAATCTCATCTCACTATTCCTCTAGACATCTGCCAGTCTTGTTACTTGTTTGTGTTATCCTAGTTTTTCATCTCCAAACTCACTGGGCGGCTCGGTGGCACAGTGGTTAGCGCCGCTAAACACTTGAGGCAGCAGGGAACTGGGTTCAATTCTCAGTTTGGGGCTTGTGGAGTATGCATGTCCTCCCCATATCCTCTGAGTGCTCCGGTTTCCTCCCACAGTCCGCAAGAGGTAGGTGCTGGTTAGTTGGCCGTGCTAAATTCTCCCTGAGTGTACCCAAACAGGCGCTGGAGTGTGGCGACTAGGGGATTTTCACAGTAACTTTGTCGCAGTGTTAATGTCAGCCTACTTGTAACAAAGAACAACACAGCACAGGAAACAGGCCCTTCAGCCCTACAAGCCCGTGCCACCCATTTTAACACTCAGTGAGTGCCTCATTCCAATCCTCCTTCTACCTACGAGTTTTGTCTACATCTCATGGACTCCACAATAAAGGGGTACAAATTTAGAGAATTATATGTGCACCAGATTAAGGGAGACCCAATTTAGGGACAATTTGTTAACACCAATCAGCCTAAAAGCATGTTTTTGGAGTGTGGGAGGAAACCGGAGTACCCGGAGAAAACCCTATGCAAGCACTAATACGTAACTTTAACGTCATTAACTTTCGAATTCCTAATACCCTTTTGCATTATCTCATTTAAGTGCCTTTTTTTAACATTTAGCTATCTGTCCGAGTCCAGGGTGTCGCCAGCAATTGGGGTTCCCTTCCGACTCTGCACTGTCAGAATCATAGAATCCCCACAGTACAGAAGGAGGCCATTCGGCCCATTGAGTCTGTATTGACTACAATCCCACCCCAGCCTTATTCCCGTAACTCCACACATTTACCCTGATGTAGAGTCAATTTAGCACGGCCAATCTTTCAGAACGTGGAGGGAAACTGGAGCACCTGCAGGAAACCCACACAGACACGGGGAGAATGTACAAACTCCACACAGACAGGCACCCCGAGGCTGGAATTGAGCCCGGCTCCCTGGCGCTGTGAGGCGGCAGTGCTAACCCGCTGTGCCACCCTCAAAAATATGGAATGCTTCATGAATTGGCCTATCATTTTGCCTGCAGTCCTTGCTCTTTTCCCCTTTCTCTCTTCACATTCTGCTCCTGGGAGACATCCGTTAGTCATGTTCTGCTTTCAGTGCTATCTATACACCACTTCACCCAAATACTCCAGCGACTTCACATTGTCGGCCTACACTGTTGGCGCCCTGGCTCAGTGGTTAGCACGGCTGCCTCGCAGCGCCAGGGACCCGGTTCGATTCCAGCCTCGGGTCACCGTCTCTGTGGAGTTTGCACGTTCTCTCCGTGTCTGCATGGGTTTCCTCCGGTTTCTTCCCACAGTCCAATAGGTTGATTGGCCACGCTAAATTTTCCCCAAGGTGTTAGATGGATTAGCCATGGGAAATGTGTGGGGCTACAAGGAGAGAGTGCCTGAGTAGGATACTCTGTCAGAGAGTTGGTGCTGACTCGATGGACTGAATGGCCTCTTCTGAACTGTGGGGTGTTTATATGTGCCTGGTTTTAAATAGCTGGAATTTATATCAGTCTGATCAAGGCCATCATTTTTGGCTCCATCACAAACTCTTGGTTGCTGATTCGCTTCCCCATGATCTCAGGCTGATCAGACCAAGGTTTGCCACCTTGGCAATCAAATGATCTGTGGAGGCCTTCCAATCCCTAGTTTGCACGTTCTCCTTGTATCTGCGTGGGTTTCCTCTGCGTACTCCGGTTTCCTCTCTCAGTCCAGTGATGTGCGTGTTAGGTTGATTGGCCATGTGAAGAAATTGTCCCTTAGTGTCCTGGGATGTGTAGGTTAGAGGGATTAGTGGGTATAATACGTAGGGATATGGAAGTAGGGCCTGGGTGGGATTATGTTCAGTGCAGATTCAATGGGCCGAAGGGCCTCTTTCTGCACTGTACGGTTCTATGGTTCTAATCCTCTCCATAACACACAGACTGTTGACTTCCAATGATCTTGTGTTGCCTGTTTTGCCCCTGCTGTGGTGCCCCTACCCCTGAAGTCCTCACCAAAGACTTTATCAGCACCAATCATTCTCAGAGTCACAGAGGTCTACAGCACAGAAAAAAGGCCCTTCAGTCCATCAGGTCTGTGCCGGTCAAAGAAAAGCCATTTAACTATCCTAATCCCATTTTCCAGCACTAAGCCTTGGCATCACAAGTCCACATCTAAATACTTCCTCATTGTTCTCAGGGTCTCTGCCTCCATCACTCTTCCAGGCAGTGAGTTCCCTCCTCCCACCACTTTCTGAGCCTTTCCTCACTTTCCTTCCAAACCTCCTGTCCCCTTCCTTAGATTTATTTCACACCGCCCCCTCCATTGATCCCTCCACATAGGGGATAAGAATTTTCCTGTCTACTCTGCCATCATTTTACACTTCTCAATCACAAACCTCCCCTCCCCAATCTCCTCTGCTCCAAAGTCTATCTCTTACAATCATAGAATCCCTACCGTATGGAAGGAGGCCCATCAAGCTTGCAGCAACAACTAACCCACCCAAGCCCTATCCCCATAACCCCACGTACTTACCCCACCAATTCCCCTAACACTGGCCAATTTAGCATGGTCATTCCACCTAATCTTCATTGTTCTGATAATTCTCTTGACTCATACCCTCCATCCTCTGGATGCTTTAGCTCATTGGCATCTCTGCTTGTGTCCTGTTCAACATTCAATCCTATCCGCACTGATTCCATAAGCTCCCGGCCCTCCAGGATTTATTTTGCTCTAATTCTCTCTTTCATGTTTAATTTCCATCATGACTTTGCCCTTCTGCGATCTCAGTCCTGCTTCAGTCAATTAAGCCATGCAAGTTTCTGAGATTTTGACCTCTTTGGCTTACAGACTCCTGTGATACAAACCATCAGTCCTGATGTAACGTCCAGGCTTGACCGCCTTGATGTAAAATGTTGAGTTCATAGAATCCCTATAGTGGATGTCATTTGAGTCTTCACCAGCTCATCAACAGAGCATCACTTTCTGCCCTATTCTCGTAATTCCCAAGGATTTACCCTACTAATCCTAACTCTAACGTTTTTGGGCATTAAGGGACAATTTATCATGACCCCCTAATCTGCAGATCTTTAGATGATGAGGGGTAATTTAGCATGGCCCATCCACCCAACCTGCATATCTTCATAGAATCCCACAGTGCAGAAAGAGGCCATTCAGCCCATCGAGTCTGCACTGACCGTAACCCCATTCAGTTCTATCCCCATGTATTTACCCTAGCTCGTCCATCTGACACTCAGGGGCAATTTAACATGGCCAATCTACCTAACCCGCACATCTTTGGACTGTGGGAGGAAACTGGAGCACTCGGAGGAAACCCACACAGACATGGGGAGAATGTGCAAACTCCACACAGACAGTGACCCAAGCCGGGAATCGAACCTGGGACCCTGTGAAGTAGCAGTGCTAACCACCGTGCCGCCCTGTCCCTGAGTTGTTGCTTCCACCCAGTCATATGAATGAAGATCTCTCTTAAAACCCATTTTTCTGGCTAAATTTTTGTTATTGTATGTTATATGTCTGTATAAAATTTCATATTTTTCTTCCACTTGCGCCTTTTTGGAGTTCCTTTGAGTGTTTATTCTATGCTAATGTTTAGTATAGGTTAAAGGTGTTCTGTGAATGTGAGTTACTGAATCCAGTCTATAAGTTCACTCTGGCTTTACATGGCCTATTCTGCAATATACAGTGAGCTAGTAGTTTCACTAATCTGCTTTTGCACAGAGCTGGAATAGAAGAAAATATGTGAACAGTCCTATTAGGGATGTGTTATCACTGCTGGCATCTGTTTAACTTGAATATGTGACATGTGATTGGGTTCCCTGCCCCCTCCTCACCAATTAACGCTGTGGGTTCGGTCACTGATGTGTTGGGGACAAGGAAGTGCCGTTTTGCATTCTGAGGGTACAAAGTAGCTGATCTATTGGGAAGGATAATTCTAACCAAATCTTGTAGATAATGGGTGGCATAATGGATGGCTCGATTCCCTGCTTGGGTCACTGTCTGTGCGGAGTCTGCACATTCTCCTTGTGTCTGTGTGGGTTTCCTCCGGGTGCTCCAGTTTCCTCCCACAGTCCAAAGATGTGCGGGTTAGGTTGATTGGCCATGCTAAAATTGTCCCATACATAGAGTTCTGAGATGTGTAGGTTAGAGGGATTAATAGGTAAATATGTAGGGATATGGAAGTAGGGAATGGGTGGGATTGTGGTCAGTGCAGACTCAATGGGCCAAACGGCCTCTTTCTGCACTGTAGGCTTTCTATCACAATGGAATTAGATGCCACACCGATTTCACGCCCTGCCCAGTGTATTCATTCAGAAAGTGGGGTGGCACAGTGGTTGGCACTACTGCCTCACAGTGCCAGGGACCAGATGCAATTCCATCCCTGGGTGGCTGTCTCGGGAGTTTGCACATTCTCCGAGTGTCTGCACTGGGTTTCCTCTGGGTGCTCCGGTTTCCTCCCACCAAAGTGTAGGTTAGACGGATTGGCCATACTAAATTGTCCCTTGGTGTCCAAAGATGTACAGGTTAGGTGGATTGGTCATGCTGAAGTCTCCCTTAGTGTCCAAAGATGTATAGGTAAGGTGGATTGGCTGTACTAAATTGCCCCTTAGTGTCCAAAGATGCGTAGGTTAGTTGGATTGGCCATGCTAAATTGCCCCTTAGTGTCAAAAGATGTGCAGATTAGGTGGATTAGCCATGCTAAATTGCCTCTTAGTGTCAAAAGATGTGCAGAATAGGTTAATTGGTCATGCTAAGTTTCCCTTTTGTGTCGAGGGCAGGGTAAATACATGGGATTATGGGGCTAGGGCCGCACTGGGGTTGTTGACAGTGCTGAGGGGCCGAATGGCTTCTTCCTGCACTGTAGGGATTCTATGAAAGTGAGATTTGGCAGGATATAAGACTGGTGTTGCAGCTTCTTTGATAGGTTAGGTTTAGAATTGCTCCCTGACAGTACACAAGGAAGCCCTTTGGCCCATCACTGCAGTGCTAGCTCTTTGAAAGAGCTTTCCAAAATGACCCCATCCTCCCCATTCTGGTGCAAATCTCCCAGTAAATTGCAACCGCTTCCTTTTTGCTTCAGGTACAGGGATGGCGCTTCCTTACTGCGTAAAAAGGTGAACTATTTAATGGGTCGGCAGTGGTTGCAAGTCCCTAATGGTGTAGATGTCGCGCTGCATGTTACTTGGCCACCACCCCACGCCTGCATGTAGCCATGTCTCTTTGTCCTTGCACGCAGGAGGCTAAGCACATAGGAAGTGCCCACAATCGGAGCGCTAAGCCATTCTGTGCTGCTTCCAGCACACCTCCCAAAGTCATTACCTCACAGTACAACAGCCCAGCCGGCCTCTACTCTACAGCCAACGTGGAGAAGATCAACAGTGCCGTTGAGACCAGAATGGCTTCCAGCAACCCTGAGCCAAGCAAACTGTAAGTACCGTGTACCCTGGCCCTCCAGACAAACGTTAAGTAACTACCACGCATGGCTTCACATTCAATGCTCTGTGGTTACGAGCTCCCCTGCTCAGGTATGAAAGAGAAGCATTTAATGTAATTATTTTATGGGTTACGTAGGGGAGAGAGCTAATCCGGAATGTGTACCACCTGAGTCTCAAAACCACAATTTGGGTCCAAGTTGATTGAAAACAGAGAGAGAGAGGAGGAAGCGTGAGAGAATGAAGGACGGATTGGATCACTTCTCCATCCCCTACAGGATCTAAGAATTAATTTTGGCACAATATATTGTTAACCTTCAGGGATGGAGGAGACTTACAGCGTTTAGAGATCTGTTCAAGCTATCTCGCTGTCTGATCCACACTCACTGCTCAACGATTTACAGGAACGGTGTTTTCTTCAACTTTTTGGTTCTCTTCATGCAGTGCCGTCTCGTAGCTGCTGTTGGATTTGGCCTGACTTTTAATTTGGTGTGATGACGAAGGGCGAAGTAATGGTTAACTTCACTCTCTGTGTTTGCTCTTCCCTTTCTTTTCCAGAGGCCGTCTCATTTGCAACGCACATTCAGTCTAGTAAATCCGCCCTTTAAACGGTCGCCCAGTGCAAGCAGGTGCCTGAAACTTTGCTTTACCGCGGCTTAGTAAATATAATGTCGTATAACCTAGCACTGGGTGATGACCCACACTTTCGGGGCAAGTTTAATGTTGGCACTGCCATTATGCAGCCTCCCTGATTTTACGGGTGCATCGCATTCCTGGTGTGTCTGAGGCGGACATCTCCATCCAGGCAGTGCAGGCTCTGAACTTACTTCTTCACACAAACCTTCTCCATCTTCTCTCAAATAATCAATAGAAATCTCACTGCACTGTGTCATTTTTTTTTAAGATGACAATTTAATACTAAAAAGAGCTGCATGATTAGAGTCACACATGTTAAACCATTGTATTAAACCAATTCTCTCAAACTTTACTTTTTAACTATCATTGCATGATTCAGGCTAAACCCTCCTTTAATTCCCTCCTTAATGAACTGTGTTGTCACTCCGATTTCAATAAAATGTAACCATGAATTCAGAACAGCAATCACAGTCACTGTATAACACTGGGGTACAGCACTGATGGGCTCGGGTCTGTCGCTGTATAACACTGGGGTACAGCACTGGTAGGGATGGGTCTGTCATTATATGACACTGGGGTACAGTACTGGTGGGGATGGGTCTGTCATTATATGACACTGGGGTACAGTACTGGTAGGGATGGGTCTGTTGCTGTATAACACTGGGTACAGTACTGGTAGGGATGGGTCTGTCACTAAATAACACTGGGGTACAGTACTGGTAGGGATGGGTCTGTCACTAAATAACACTGGGGTACAGTACTGGTAGGGATGGGTCTGTCGCTGTATAACACTGGGGTACAGCACTGGTAGGGATGGGTCTGTCACTAAATAACACTGGGGTACAGTACTGATGGGCTCGGGTCTGTCGCTGTATACCTGGGGTACGCACTGGTAGGGATGGGTCTGTCATTATATACACTGGGGTACAGTACTGGCGGGGATAGGTCTGTCGCTGTATAACACTGGGGTACAGTACTGGTGGGGACAGGTCTGTCACTGTATAACACTGGGGTACAGTACTGGTGGGGACAGATCTGTCACTGTATAACACTGGGGTATAGTACTGGTGGGGACAGGTCTGTCACTGTATAACACTGGGGTATAGTACTGGTGGGGACAGGTCTCTCACTGTATAACACTGGGGTATAGTACTGGTGGGGACAGGTCTCTCACTGTATAACACTGGGGTATAGTACTGGTGAGGACAGGTCTGTCACTGTATAACACTGGGATACAGTAGTGGTTGGGATGGATCTGTCACTGTATAACACTGCGGTACAGTACTGGTGGGGACGGGTCTGTCGCTGTATAACACTGGGGTACAGTGCTGGTGGGGACAGGTCTGTCACTGTGTAACACTGGGGTACAGTGCTGGTGGGGACAGGTCTGTCACTGTATAACAGTGGGGTATAGTACTGGTTGGGATGGTCTGTCACTGTATAACACTGGGATACAGTAGTGGTTGGGATGGATCTGTCACTGTATAACACTGCGGTACAGTACTGGTGGGGACGGGTCTGTCGCTGTATAACAGTGGGGTACAGTACTGGTTGGGATGGTCTGTCACTGTATAACACTGGGGTATAGTACTGGTGGGGATGGTCTATCACTGAGGTACATTGTAAGTGGATAGATCCCCTGAGTTCCTCCTTCTGATGACTCCCTTGTGCAATGTCCTCACAATACCCAATCTTCAATCAGTGACTAACACTGGGAAATTGACCCTAATTATCCTTCCAATTTCTGTGTAGTACATAATGAGGGACCTTCTTCCTCTGTGGCACAGTAATCCTGGTGACAACACTGTGACTTTAAGGTTCCTTTCTGAGAAATGTGAAAAAGTTTTGTTGACGATTTAATTCTTATTAAAGTCTGATGGTCAATCTCTCTTTTTCCATCAATCATGCTTTACAAAATCATTCATCTGTTTTCCTCCAAATCCATCCATTCTTCAATTATCAAAAAAAAAATTACATTTAACACTCTAGCCCTCTATCTCCTACTGGGATCTTTAAAGCTCCCATTGCTACAGTCTATGCTCCTTCTCCTTCTTGCTCTCCATCAGCTTTGTACAGAAGGCACAGTACCTCCTCCATCCCCAATCGGCTCAGGGTAGGACCTGAGGAATTGAAGCAAGCTGCTCAGTACAGCCCAGCGGGTAACGTGGAGGTGGAGGTGCCCGGACTACGTGTGCTTCACACTCAGTTTAACTCCCCTCTGCAACTTTATTCTCAACAAAACATTGTGGATAGTTTGCAGGGACAGATCTCAACACTGAGCCCCTCTGCTGTCAGGTAACAAGCCTGCCATTCCGTGTTTTGTGTGTGTGTGTGTGTGTGTGTGTGTGTGTGTGTGTGTGTGTGTGTGTGTGTGTGTGTGTCTGTTGCATGTGTGTATATATGTGCGTGTCTGTGGTTTTCCTTGGCTGCACACTTTCACGTCACCACTGCCTCAGCTCTTGCATGCTTCATGTTCCCAATTTGGGCTTGGGTGAACTCAGTACGATGGCACAGTGGTTAACATTGCTGCCTCATAGTGCCAGGGACCTGGGTTCAATTCCCGGCTTAGGTAACCGCGTGGGTTTCTTCTGGGTGCTCCAGTTTCCTCTCCACTCCAAAAATGTACAGGTTAGATAGATTAGCCATGCTAAATTGCCCCTTAGTGTCCAAAGATGTGCAGGTTAGGTGGATTGGCCATGCTAAATTGCCCCCTAATATCCAAAGATATGCAGGTTAGGTGGATTGGCCATGCTAAATTACCCCTTAGTGTCCAAAGATGTGCAGGTTACATGGATCGGCCATGCTAAATTGTCCCTTAATATCCAAAGATGTGCAGGTTAGATAGATAAACTATGGTTAATATGTGTGGTTATGGGTGTAGAATTGGGTGGTTGGCCTGGGTGAGATGCTCTTTTGGAGAATTGATGCAGACCTGATGGGCTGAATGGCCTTTTCCTGAATTGTAGAATTTCTATAGTTCTATGACATGCCACAGATGATGAGGAAGGATTGGATTGAATGACCTCTTGACTCATATTTTATTGTAACAGACTCGAGAGACTGAATTACCTCTTCTCGCATGTTCCAGGGTAACTGGGACTGAATTCTGTTTGAGTCATAGACTGATAGAGGATTACAGCATGGAAACAGGCCCTTTGGCCCAACTTGTCAATCCTGCCTTTTTTTTTTGAAACTCCTAAGCTAATCCCAATTGCCCACATTTGGCCCATATCCCTCTATATCCATCTTACCCATGTAACTATCTAAATGCTTTTCAAAAGGTAAAGTTGTACCTGCCTCTACTACTATCTCTGGCAGCTTGTTCCAGACACTCACCACCCTCAGAGTGAAAAAATTGTTCCTCTGGACACTTCTGTATCTCTCCCCTCTCACCTTAAACCTATGCCCTCTAGTTTTATACACCCCTACCTTTGGGGAAAGATATTGACTATCTATCTTATCTATGCTCATTATTTTATAGCCATCTATAAGGTCACCCTCCCAGCCTCCTGTGCTGCAGAGAAAAAGACTCCCAGTCTCTCCAGCCTCTCCGTATAACTCAATCCATCAAGTCCCAGGAGCATCCTAATAAATGTTTTCTACATTCTTTCTATAATAGGGTGACCAGAACTGTACACAGTATTCCAAGTGCGGGTCTTACCAATGTCTTGTACAACTTCAACAAGACGTCCCAACTCCTGTGTTCAATGTTCTGACCGATGAAACCAAGCATGCCGAATGCCCTCTTCACCACTCTGTCCACCTGTGACTCCACTTTCAAGGAAAATAGCACTTTTACATGGATACCGCCTTGTTGAGGAATGCACTCCTCACTCTATCCTTACACAGTATGTACAGCACAGGGAGAGGCCACTCAGTCCATCTCTGCTGGCATTTGGGCTTCACCCTATCCTTCCAATCCCCAGAACATTACAGCGCAGTACAGGCCCTTCGGCCCTCAATGTTGCGCCGGCCAGTGGAACCAATCTAATGACCCTCTAACCTAAACTATTCCAATGTTATCCATATGCCTATCCACCGACCATTTAAATGTCCTTAAAGTTAATGAGTCCATAACTGCTGCAGGCAGGGCATTCCACACCCTTACTATCCTTCCTCTCTCATCTGCCTCCCTTAGATGTACCTGTGCGATTTGCCTTAGCTACTCATCCCTGGGAGCAAGTTGAACATTTACAGAACCCTCTGTGCCTGAGTCCTTGCCTTCTTGACTCCCAGCTACGGTTATTATTGGGCGAGTGGAAATCATGGACCTCCCTTCTCGAGAATCTACGAGAGCAGTGAGGAAATTTTAAGAGGAATGGGTGTAATTTCTGAGCTCGCTTCCCACTTTTCTACGTAGACGCAAAAGTGCCTCGAGGGGAGCTGAGGGCTTGGAGAAAGTTGTAGGCCGTTAATCCCTGCTTAAGCATTGAGCTTGGCTCATGCTGACTTGAGATAATGGTGCCAAAACTGTGAATTTGGTTATATATTGAACACCAATGAAAGGGAAATTGGAACTGATTGTACACACTCTCGGGCCGAGAGCCAAAAATGACAGGCAGAGTGTTGCCTACGAGGGAGACAGCAGGTTGAGAGTCTTGTGTCTGTAATTATCACCATTTCCCACTCACACCGTATCGTTCCGAACTTCGAGTCACCGCGCGTTGCTTCATACCAGAATTTTTGCATTTCTGTTTTCCCAGATGTTTTAATCTCAGCATTGTATAGAAAAATCTGTGTGCTGTTACTCCTTTTAAAAACGCACTGGTGATTTTTGTCGGCGGTTGATGGAAGGTTTTAATACTGGGCATTCACAGCAGTGGACTCTCGGAGCGATCCTCCCCCCCCTGCAATTCTGCATTGTGCTCACGATAATGACCAGTGTCGGTGTGCCTGGATCGACAGACTTGGTACTGTCTGGTGATACCCGCCAACTGATTGGCTAACATTGCTATAGCCCCATGCTCAGCTGAGCACAGGATTGGACTGGATTTTGGCCACCCTTTCTCCCCCCCCCCCCTCCACCGCTCCATGGTGGAATAGCCAATTCTGTTCACCATCTGAATGAGACGTGAAGAATTGATGGAGGTTGAGGGGCTGGCCAGGAAACCCTTGGCTTTCTTAATGCCTAGACTGGAGATAGACCTCAGCAATATCGATGGACAGACCCCTTCACAGCTTTACCCTTTAGTATAGATTTGATATTTTTTCTCTGCTAGTGTTCTGTTATTTTGAGAGATGGCACAGCGGGTTAGCACTGCCGCATCACAGCGCCAGGGACTCGGGTTCAATTCTGGCCTCGAGTGACTGTCTGTAGGGAGTCTGTACCTTCTCCCCGTGTCTGCAAGCGTTCCCTTGGGTGCTCCAGTGTCCTCCCACACTCCAAAGGTGTGTAGATTAGATGGATTGGCCACACTAAATTGCCTCATAGTATCCCAAGATGTGCAAGTTAGACAAATTGGCCATGCTAAATTGCCCCTTTAATGTCCTGAGATAGAACATAGAACTCTACAGCACAAACAGGCCCTTCGGCCCACAAGTTGTGCCGAACACATCAAAACCTACCCAGCCATAGACCTATCTATAACCCCGAATCCCATTGGATCCCATATGCTCATCCAGAAGTCTTTTAAAAGACCCCAGCGAGTTCGCCTCGACCACCACCGACAGCAGCCGATTCCATTCACTCACCACCCTCTGAGTGAAAAACTTTCCCCTAGCATCCCCTCTGTACTTGCTTCCCTGCACCTTAAATCTGTGCCCTCTCGTCGCGACCATTTCAGCCCTGGGAAATAGTCTCTGAGAGTCCACCCTATCTATTCCTCTCAACATCTTGTAAACCTCTATCAGGTCGCCTCTCAACCTTTGTCTCTCCAGGGAGAACAGTCCCAGCTCCCTCAACCTGTCTTTATAAGGCATGCCTCCCAATCAGGCAACATCCTTGTAAATCTCCTCTGCACCCTTTCAATAGCTTCCACGTCCTTCCTATAGTGAGGCGACCAGAACTGCGCACAGTACTCCAAGTGTGGTCTGACAAGGGTCCTATAAAGCTGCAGCATTACCTCCTGACTCCTGAACTCAATCCCTCGATGAATGAAGGCCAGTACACCGTAAGCTTTCTTAACCACATCCTCCACCTGGGAGGCCGATTTGAGAGTCTTATGGACCCGGACCCCAAGATCCCTCTGCTCTTCCACACAGCTAAGACTCCTACCTTTGATAGTGTACTCATTCATCCCGTTGGATCTGCCAAAATGGACCACAACACATTTATCCGCGTTGAAGTCCATCTGCCACTTCTCCGCCCAGTCTTGCATCCTGTCGATGTCATGCTGCAACTTCTGACATCCCTCCAGACCATCCACAACACCACCGACCTTCGTGTCATCGGCGAACTTACTCACCCATCCCTCCACTTCCTCATCCAGGTCATTTATGAAAATGACAAACAGCAAGGGTCCTAGAACAGATCCCTGGGGCACTCCACTGGTGACCGACCTCCATGCAGAAAAAGAGCCATCCACAACCACCCTCTGCCTTCTGCAGGCAAGCCAGTTCTGGATCCACAAGGCCAAAGCCCCTTGGATCCCATGGCCTCTCACCTTCTCAAGAAGTCTTGCATGTGGGATCTTGTCAAATGCCTTGCTGAAGTCCATGTACACCACGTCCACTGCTCTACCTTCGTCAATGTGTTCAGTCACATTTTCGAAGAACTCAATTAAGCTCGTAAGGCACAACCTGGCTTTTACAAAACCATGTTGACTATTTCTAATCATGTAGATGTGTAGGTTAGATGGATTGGCCATGCTAAATTGCTCCTTAGTGTCCTGAGATGTGTAGGTTAGATGGATTGGTCATGTTAATAGCCCTTAGTGTCCAAAGATGTGTAAGTTAGGGGAATTAGTGGAGCAAATGCATGGGGTTAATAGAATAGAGCTGATAGTGAGCCTAGTTAGATGGTCTATCAGAGAGTTGGTGCAGACTCGAAGGGCAGAATGGCCTTCTCCACTGTAAAATTTGATGAGCTGAGGGAGACAGAATGAGAGTTCAGAAAATGAAGGTCCAGCCCAAAATTCAATGACCTTCTGTTCTGCATACCAAAATAAATTTGGAGGATGGAGACAGTGGTTCGTGTAGGAATTCCCTCTCTTCATTCCCTCTCCTCGAAAAGTTTCCATTTCTCGTACATTCGAACTGGTGGTTCTGAATAACATTTCCATTTTGACTGTGGTCTTATCATTCATTTTCCCCAATCTTCTGATATTGGGATGAGAACCATTGGCCTCAGATTCCTGGCTTAAATAACCATTGATTTGCCCGTGGGTTAAGTTTTTGTGAAGCCGTTGGTTATTTGGTCATCGAAGAGTGGTTGTATCATAATAAATCTATCTTCACGAGACATCCTCCTGAATGCGTTTTTCCAGCTGGTATAATCAGGCTGTGACTGGTAGCAGAAATCTGGCTCATTGTTTCCCCAGCTCTTGCCAGCCCAGTGACCATTCTCCCCAGCCCCTCCTAACCCATCAAATCAGGCCACTGCCCTGTAAGTTCACCTTTCACAATGATGTTGACCAAAACTGATTGCCCTTTGAGCCATGTGACAGGGTCACTTGATTTGTAGAGGGTGAGGGGATGGTGTAGTGGAGGTGGGGATGGGGAGAGCGGGGAGGTGATGGGGATGGTAGGGTGGGGTGGGGGTGGGTGCGATCTCCCAGTGGAAACCGCTGGGCGAGCAACGAGGAAGGTTCAGTCTGCGTGAAACCTAGCCTTATCTCACTCTGGAACACCCTCAACGCTGACATTACAGGCTGAATTCTTGGCTTGGGAGGGAGAGCCTGGGGGGGGTGTCAGGTGAGGCTTTGTTGGGATTGGCAATCATTGCTCTGGGTAACAGCCTCCTCCATCCAATTAAAGATACAGGGGGGGGGCGGGGAGGTGATGTGTAGGTGTGCAAGGCTGGAAGATCAATAGGAGGCTTTCCAGTCATGAGACATGGTAGTCTCACTGGCCGAGGGGGTAGTTTCCAGTGCCTGTGTAAGAGAGAGAGAAGGAGGGGGTGAACTCCATCATCATAGAGAGACAACTCCTAGACAGGAGGGTCAGCAACTGTAGTGGGTGTTGCAAAGACCCCAAGTGGGTCTGTATACCCCCTCCACCCCACCAAATCCACCATCAGGAGACCGTGCCCATTGCCTGTCCGTATTTTAGTCTCAGTAAAGGGTCCACAGACTGACAGGAAACTACCAGATGGCTTTCTGGCCTAATAGACAATTTGTCTAATCGGCTTGGATAACAGATCAGTCATGGTCTTATTGAATGGTGGAGAAGACTCAGTGGGCCAAATGGCCTGCTTCTGCTCTATCGTTTTGTGGTCACCAACGGTGGTTGGGTAACCATTCTCGACAGGAGTCCAGAGTTCGACCCTTGTGGTGGAAGTTTCGTGCCCCGCCTGTCACAGAAAATGTACAGGGTGGTACACAAACCACACAAAAGCCTGTTGACTTTGGGTGGGATTTTCCCATCTTGTGGGGTGAGCGTTGCTGGAAAATCCCACCCTGGGTATCCGAGAAAGAAACCTTTCTCCAGACCGAATGTCCCATATGTGGATGGGCGCAAAGCAGCGATCGATTGAAGAATGATCCTCAATGCTGTAAATATAGAAGTTGTTGAGCTGTGATAATCAAGTAATTCCTTCTGTCCTCAACCCTGTGCTCTTCCCAATATTCCAGCTCGATCCAGATTGGATTTGGAAAATCGAGAATGGTTGAAACTAAGGAAAGCCTTTCAATCTCACAGCTAGGATCAAAGCACGGAGGAATTCTGGAGATTTTAGCATCAAAGAATCCATACAGTAGGGAAGGAGGCCATTTGGCCCATTGAGTCTGTACTAACAACAAGCCCTATCTCTGTAACCCCACGTGTTTACCCTACTGATCCTCCTGACACTAAAGAGCAATTTTGTTTTAACATGGCCAATCAACCTAACCTGCGTGTCTTTGGACACTGAGGGGCAATTAAGGTTGGCCAATCAACCTAACGCACATACCTCTGGATTGTGGGAGGAAACCGGAGCTCCCAGAGGAAACCCACGCAGACAATGGGGAGAATGTGCCGATTCCACACAGACAGTGATCCATGACCGGAATTGAACCCAGATCATTAATTCTGCGAGGCAGCAGAGCTAATCATTGTGTCACCATGCTGCCCACAGGACTAAGCTGGGAAGAGAGAAATGAGCTGGGGGTCACCCTCTCACTGCCCCCAGATTACTGACCCTGCTGGGAAACCCTTAAGTATGCACTAGGCAGTCCCTAGACCACTTGCTACTCTCACACTTTTGAGTGAAGTTAGCCATGCTCTAGTAAGTATGAGCTGACAAAACATAAGAACGTAAGAATTAGAGGCAGGAGTCGGCCATCCAGCCACTCGAGCCTGCCCCACCATTCAATAAGATCATGGGCTGATCTGAAGTGGATCAGTTCCACTTTCCTGCTTTCTGCCCATAATCCTTAATTCCCTTGTCTATCAGAAATCTATCTACCCGTGACTTAAATATATTCAGCGAGGAAGCCTCCACCACTTCAATGGGCAGAGAATTCCAGAGATTCACCACCCTCTGATTGAAGAAGTTCCTCCTCAACTCCGATCTAAACTGCCTCCTCCTTTACCTTGAGGCTGTGCCCTCTAGTTCTGCTATCATAAAGAGGAGGAAGGGGGTTAAAATTGGGAAGAGGGGAACTGAGACAAAAATGGATATCTGTCTTTGTTGAGTTGAACTAAGTCAGATTTTATAGCACTGTCAGAGGCCATTTCAACAGAGACTTTTTTATTCATGGGGGCCATTGGCTGGTCTGAATTTATTGCCCATCCCTACTTGCCCTTGGAAGGTGAACTATATTGCTGTGGCTCCGGAGTCTCATGCAGTTCAGACCTGGGGTAAACAGTAGATTCTCTTCCCTAAAGAACATTGGGTTTTTCCAACAATGGTTATCAGTAGATTCCTAATTACAGAATTATTGAATTCAAATTCCATCATCTGCTGTGGTGGGATTCAAGCTCAGGTCCGCAGAACATTAGTTGAGTTTCTGGATTAATCATCTAGCGATAATACCACTAGGCCATTGGATTGTAAGAGTACTTTCTAAATGAGGCAATCTCTTCCAGTAGAACCACAACTGCTGAAGGGAGTGGTTTTAAACCATTTCTAACTCCTTTTACATGAGCAGTAATGACAAAGATTTCTGGACTGAATTTAAAGCTAATTTTGAAATGATAAGTTACTGTAAGGTTATACTGTTCAAAATAAAACCTCTTCAATCAGTTTGATAAGAGAACCATTGCAGTGATAATATTCCCAATACCAGGGCAATTTAACTAGAGACGTTTGGTGGTCTGTTTTAATGCTTCTTGGAAATAGATTTCTCAGTGCCTTGTAATATTCTCTTTGGGGAGAGCAGCAAGACATCATTAGCTGGGAAGTGTGTCATGTGATCCACAGTGGCACAGTGGTTACCAATGCAGTCTCATAGCATCAGGGACACCGGTTCAATTCTGATGTCGGATGACTGTCTGTATGGAGTGTGCACCTTCTCCCCATGTCTGCGTGCGTTCCACTGAGTGCTCTGGTTTCCTCCCACAGTCCAAAGATGTGTCAGTTAGTATATAGTTTGTTGGATTGGCCATGTTAAATTCCCCCTTAGTATCCAAAGATGTGCAGGTTAGCTGAATTGACCATGCTAAATTGCCCCTTAGTGTCCAAAGATGTGCAGGTTAGTTGGATTGGCCATGCTAAATTGCCCCTTAGTGTCCAAAGATGTGCAGGTTAGTTGGATTGGCCATGCTAAATTGCCCCGTAGTGTCCAAAGATGTGCAAGTTAGGTGGATTGGCCATGCTAAGTTGCTCTACAGTGTTCAAAGATGGTGTAGGTACGCCGGCTTGGACTGGGGTAAACACAGTAAGAAGTCTGACAACACCAGGTTTAAGTTCAACTGATTTATTTGATAGTAAACTCACAAGCTTTCGAGACTCTGCTCTTCGTCAAGTGACCACAGGTTCAAAGATGTGTAGGTTAGGTGGATTGGCCATGCTAAATTGTCCCTTAGCATCCAAAGATGTGTAGGTTAGGTGGATTGGCCATGCTAAATTGTCCCTTAGCATCCAAAGATGTGCAGGTTAGGTGGATTGGCCATGCTAAATTGCCCTGCAGTATCCAGAGATGTGCAGGTTAGCTGAGTTGGCTGTGCGAAATCCACAGAATTACATAGGGTGGGGTGGGGGTGGGTGTTTGGGCCTGGGGAAATGTTCTTTCAGAGACTTGGTGCAGACTCGATGGGCTGAGTGGTCTCCTTCCCTGCTGTTGGAATTCTATTCTAACTTCTTACTGGTGGAATCTTGCCGGTCTGCCGCTGATGAGTACCACCATAGCTTGCCGGAAGGCGGCATGGACTGGGAATGCAAATCAATAATCCCTCCGGTGACTGATGGTGAGCTATCTCCACCACGGGAAAACTCACAGCGTTAAAGCAGGAGAATGTCACTCTCAGTTTCATTTTTGTTTCTGAGCAGAACAGCGAGACAAGGCTCAGCTTCAAGCATTCTACCCAGATTCTCATGTACCCAGCTAAAATAAATAAAATTAACCCTCAATGTGATTACCTAATAGAACATAGAACATAGAACATTACAGCGCAGAACAGGCCCTTTGGCCCTCAATGTTGCGCTGACCAATTAGGAACAAGCAGTGACCCTCTAAGCTAAACCATTCACTTTTCATCCATAAACTTATCTACTAACCTCTTAAACGCCACCAAACTTGGCGCTTCTACAACTGACACAGGATAGGCATTCCATACCCTTACCACCCTCTGGGTAAAGAACCTACCTCTGACATCTGTCCTAAAACCACCACCCCTTAATTTAAAGCTATGTCCCCTCGTGCTAGCTTTCTCCATCCTAGGAAAAAGGCTATCACTGTCCACCCTATCTAAACCTCTAATCATCTTATATGTTTCGATTAGGTCTCCTCTTAGCCGCCTTCTTTCTAACGAAAACAACCTCAAATCCCTCAGCCTCTCTTCATAAGACCTGCCCTCCATACCAGGCAACATCCTGGTAAACCTCCTCTGTACCCTCTCCAATGCCTCCACATCTTTCTTATAATGTGGGGACCAGAACTGCACACAATACTCCAAGTGCGGCCGCACTAGAGTTTTGTACAGTTGCAACATGACGTTGCGGCTCCGAAATTCAATCCCCCTACCAATAAAAGCTAAGACTCCATATGCCTTCTTAACAACCTTATCAACTTGATTGCCAACTTTCAGGGATCTATGCACACATACACCAAGATCCCTCTGTTCATCAACACTATTAAGAGTCCTACCATTAGCCCTATACTCTACACATTTGTTATTCCTGCCAAAGTGAATTACCTCACACTTTTCCACATTAAACTCCATTTGCCACCTCTCGGCCCAGCTCTGCAACTTGTCCAAGTCTCTCTGCAAACTATAACACCCCTCTTCACTATCTACCACTCCTCCCACTTTGGTGTCATCCGCAAATTTACTAATCCATCCTTCAATACCCTCATCCAGATCATTTATAAAAATTACAAACAGCAGGGGCCCCAAAACAGATCCCTGAGGTACACCACTTGTAACCGAACTCCACGATGAATAATTTCCATCAACCACCACCCTCTGTCTTCTATCAGCTAGCCAATTCCTAATCCAATTAGCTAAATCACCCTCAATCCCATACATCTGCATTTTCTGCAGAAGCCTTCCATGGGCCACCTTATCGAACGCCTTACTAAAGTCCATATATACCACATCAACGCCTTACCCCCATCCACCTCTTTAGTCACTTTTTCAAAAAACTCAATGAGGTTAGTAAGGCACGACCTACCCTTCACAAAACCATGCTGACTATCCCCAATAAATTCATTTCTCTCTAAATAACTATAAATCCTATCCCTAATAATTCTCTCCAATACTTTGCCCACAACAGAAGTAAGACTCACCGGCCTATAATTCCCCGGAAAGTCTCTCTTCCCCTTCTTGAACAATGGGACCACGTTCGCTATCCTCCAGTCTTCCGGCACTTACCCGTAACCAACGACGACCTGAAGATCAGAGCCAGAGGCTCTGCAATCTCCTCTCTCGCCTCCCAGAGAATCCTAGGGTAAACCCCTAGGATCCTAGGGTAATAATGTGGTTATTATAATCCCTTACGAACAATTGATGCTTTTAATGTCATTATACGAACATAATATAATCCATTTCTAATCGAGAAAGAAAACTGAACTGGATCTAGTTACACAGGACTAACAGATCCCAGCTGGGGAGGCAAACAGAGATTGCTGATGATTAAACACCTTGGACAGATCTTTCCAGATTCCCCATGGCATGTTTTTCCAGCGGTTTGCCAGTGGGATTCCAGTTCTGCTGATGTCCACGGCGCTTTGCCTTCCCACAGTCAGTGTCTCTGCTGCAGAGCTACCTTGGAGGCGGGACTGGAAAATCTGGTGTAAGGATTGGCAAATCCCCCCACCTCATGCCCCCTCAGTTAGCAAACAAAGCTTTGAGGCAGTGATTTTACCTACCGCTGCGGCGGGGTTGGAGAATGTGGCGGCCAGCTAAGTCTCCGATTGCTGCGGTGGGAAGGGAAAATCCTGTCGGCATGAATGGTGATAAGATTCTGGCCCAAGTGTTCATTGCAGCACTGTTTTTAGAGTTGGAGGTAAGGGCAGGAGCTAAATGCAGTCTGCTTCAAAGCAAACAGTGTCCATTTAAACAGCACACCATTAGCAAACAGTCTACAGAGTCTACTTAAGAAAAGTCTGGATGGGCTATAGCAAACATACCCAAAATTTCTGCAAGCTGTCCTAATGGAAGGCTCTGTGTGGAGTTTGCACATTCTCCCCGTGTCTGCATGGGTTTTCTCCGGTGCTCCGGTTTCCCCCCACAGTCCAAAGATGTGTGGGTTAGGTTGATTGGCCACGCTAAGAAATTGTCCCTTAGTGTCCAGGGATGCGTAGGTTAGAGGGGTTAATGGGTATAATATGTAGGGATATGGGGGTAGGGCCTGGGTGGGATTCAGTGTAGACTCGATGGGCCGAAGGGCCTCTTTCTGCACTGTAGTGCTCCATGGTTCTGTGGAAAGCAGTATGCTTTCTCCAGCAAAGCTCAGCAAAGTGGAGGATGGCTACAGAATACAATTGTTGTGTGAAAAATCGATCCTATTCACTTATAGCAGGGTGGCCTCCAAGCGTGGGATTCGCCCAACCATCTCTTTTGAGATGGAGGTTTGGGTGCAGACAACAGAAGTCGAGCACTTTGAGCACAAGTTTGCAATCGGTCTTCACTGCTGAGCTGTGTGTTGCATGATGAGCGCGCAGGTTTGTGCGACTCCGGGCTTTTCCGAGCCCGGAATTGAACCTCGATCCGCTGGATTGCCTTTTGTTTCTCTTCGTGCTTGCAGCTTGGAAGCAGCGAAACCCCCCTGCAGACCGGCCGTGGACACGGAGTCAGAAGTTTACAAGATGCTGCAGGATAACCAGGAGCCGGAGGAGCTGCCCAGGCAGTCGGCATCATTCCGTGTCCTGCAGGAGATCCTGGAATGTGAGGGCAATGGTAGGAGCTTAATACCCTTCAGACTGACCTACTACCTCTCTGTATTCCTCGGGCTACAGGAGACTGAGGGAATTCCGATCTGAGTTTTTTTTTGACATTTAAAAAAATAAGGATCTATCAGGGATAGATAATGGAAAAATGATTATCCTTGTTCGGAAAATCAAACATGAGGGGACATAATGGTAAAATGAAAGCTAGGCCCTGCAATCAAGAAGTACATTTTCACACAAATAACCTCTAGGCTTGGCCAAGGGACTCCAGAATTTCATTTTCTTTGTTCTTTCATAGGGTGTGGGTGTCGTTGACTGGGCCAGCATTTGTTATCCGCCCCTAATTGCCCTTGAACCGAATGTCTCACTCAGCTATTTCAAAGCTAAGAGAGTCAACCACATTGTTGTGGGTCATGTGTAGGCCAGACCAGGTAAGGATAGTAGAGTTCCTTCCCCCAAGAGAATCCCTTCACGTGCAGAAGGAGGCCATTCTGCCCATCAAGTCTGCACCGACTCTCTCTGACGAGAGTATCTTACTCAGGCCCTATCCCTGTATTATGGATTAGCCCCACATGGCTAATCCATCCAACCTACACACTAGTGAACCAGATGGCTATTTGTCCGGTTTCCTCCCATAGTCTGAAAATTAGGGTGCTTTGGCCGTGCTAAATTCTCCCTCAGTGTACCCGACAGTGTGGCGACTTTCGCGCTAACTTCATTGCTGTGTGAACGTAAGCCTTACTTGTGACACTAATCGATAAACTTGAAACTTAAGATACTTCTTGAGGTTGAATGATCTCCCCCTCCGGTTCGCTGACCATCTTTGAATGAAGACTTGAGGAAGACATTGAAGATGTTCACATTGCTGGGAACTCTGTCCAGCAAGGCTCACAGACCTCAGTCAGAGAGAGAGTAAACAGAAGTAGCGAATGGATTTGTCTTGGCTAATCCTAGCTCTGGGAAATAGTCTATTCCAGTTTATTTTAATTGGGTCACTGGGTGGAGAGGTGTGTGACTACCCAGGCGTACGTTTGCCCCACTATTGAAGGAGGACATCTCTAATAGACTAAACAAACCTCAAATCGAAAGAGTAAAACTACATCCAAACCTTGTGGATGAGTAATCCATTGACTGAGATCAGGTTGAGATTGAACAAGAACCTTTGCTTTGCTCCGTTGGGATTGCCAAGTGCTTCCCAATCAATAATCAGGGTTTAATATACGACCATAGTGTGTCAACCAAGCAAAGGAACATAATCCTCTAGAATAATTGGCCAAACCAACCAGAATTCATCCAAACCAGACATGGAGATGTATATATTTCCCTTTGGCCTGCCCAGTTATTAATTTGTCCGGACAAGCTTGGTTGCCAACTGTAGACCTTAGCGATGGCATGGTGGTTGGCACTACCATCTCACAGCACCAGGGACCCATTTCAATTCCATTCTTGGCTGGCTATCTCAGTGGAGTTTGCACATTCCCCCGTGTCAGCGTGAGTTGTTCCAGATGCTCTGGTTTCCCCTTTCACTCCAAAGGTTAGGTGGATTGGTCATGCTAAATTGTCCCTTAGTGCCCAAGACGTGTGGGTTAGGGGATTAGCTCAGTAAATACATGAGGTTACAGAAACAGGATGGGATGCTGTCAGAGAGTCAGTGCAGACTCGATAGGCCAAGTGACCTCTTTCTGCACTATAGGGGTTCTATTCAACCTTGTCCTTACCTGGCTGGTTAGTGTATGTGGAGTTTGAGGTTGATGGGAGGCTCATAATTATCAGTCAGGGAAAGTTTATTGGTTACAATGCACTGGAACATCCCGATCTGAATTGATTCTTATCCCCATTTTCCTCATAACCCCTCATTCTCTTATTAATCAGGAATCTATCTATCTCAGTCTTAAACACACTCAATGACCTGGCCTCCACAGCCTTCTGCAGCAAAGAGTTCCACAGATTCACCACTCTCTGGCTGAAGAAATTCTTCCCTATCTCAGTTTTAAAGGAGTGTCCATTCCCTCGGAGGTTGTGCCTTCGAGCTCTAGTCTCTCCCAGTAGTGGAAACAGCCTTTCCACGTCCATCTATCCAGGCCTCTCAATATTCACTATTACCCTCGATCTTTACCCTGTCAAGCCCTCTGAGAATCCGATGTGTCTCAACGAGATCACCTCTCGTCCTAAACTCCGATGAGTGCAGGCTTAACCTACTCAACCTTTCTTTGCGAAACGACTTCCAATCCAGGAATCAGCCCAACGAACTTCTCCAAACTGCCTCCATTGCAAGTACGTCCCCACGCGGTGACTGCAACTGTGCATAGTTCTGCGTATGGTTCTGAAGGAAGTCTCACCAATGCTCTGTACAAGTCGTTGCTACTTTTATGCTCCATCCCGTCCTTGCAATATCAAGACCAGTGTTCAATTTGCCTTTCTAATTACCGGACGCACAGGCACGCTAACTTTTTGCGATTCACATACAAGGACACCCAATGCAGCATTCCGCAGCCTCCCTTCATTTGAATAATATTTTGTATTCTATTCTCCCTGCCAAAGTGAATAAGTTATTTGCTTATCCCACGCTCCGCAGCCGACGATTAATTTCAAGGTGCACTCATGCTTCACAGGCAAGTGAGGGATAGCTAATTCGCACACAGCAAGATCTCAGAATGATTAATGGCGCAGAGGAGCAGTTAATGGGTTTTTGATGGATGGGTTGGAGGCCGAATGTTGGTCGGGCAAACTGTGGAACTCCCAGTTCATCAATGCCAAGTCACAGCAGCTGAACAGGGCGAAGGGCCTTTGATTGAAGGGCTGATCCAAAAAAAAAGGGCACCGGTGACAGTGCAGCTTGCCCTCAGTACTGCACTGATAGGCTACCTTATCCTGGAGAAGGATTGGATCTCCTGAGTTACATAGAAACAATAAAAACTAGAAGCAGGAATAGGTCACTCGAGCCTGCTCTATCATTATTTTCATCATGGTAAATCATTGAATTCCATCCGCCCCCAAAATCCCTTTAGCCCCACGAGCTATATCTAATTTCTTCTTGAAATCACACTATGTTTTGGCCTCGACTACTTTCTGTTGTAGTGAATTCCACACATTCACCACCCTCTTCTCACTTCAATCCTAAAAGGTTTACCCCTTATCCTCAACATACAACCCTTAATTCTGCACTCCCCCACCATCGGGAACATTGTTTCTGAATCTACCCTGTCTAACCCTGTTAGAATTCTATAAGTTTCCCTCTCACTCTTCTGAACTCCAGTGAATATAATCCTAACCGACTTAATCTTTCCTCGTATGACAGACCTGCCATCCCAGGAATCAGTCTGGTAAACCTTCGCTGTGCTCCCTCTATAACAAGGACATCCTTCCTCAGATAAGGAGACCAAAACTGCATACAATACTCCAGGTGTGGTCTCACCAACATCCTGTACAATTGCAGCAAAGCGTCCCTATTCCTATATTCAAATCCTCTTGCTAAGAAGGCCAACGTACCATTCGCTTCTTTACTGCCTGCTGTACCTGACACTTACTTTCAGTGACTGATGCACGAGGACACCAAGGTCTCACTGAATACCCATCTCTCTCAATTCACACCCATTTAAGTAATAATCTGTCTTCCTATTATTGCTACCAAAGTGAATAACTTCACATTTATCCACATTATACTATATCTGCCATGCGGATTCCCACACACTCAGCCTGTCCAAATCACACTGAAGCATCTCTACATCCTCCTCACAACTCACCCTCCCACCCAACATTGTATCATCTGCAAATTTACGGGTAATACTTTCAGTTCTCTTTTCCAAATCATTTATATATAATGTGAACAGTTGAGATCCTAGCACAAATCCCTGCTGAACCCCACTAGTCACTGACTGCCAATCAGAAAAAGACCCATTTATGCCAACTCTTTGCTTCCTATCTGCTAACTGGCTTTCTATCCATCTCAACACATTACCTGCGATCTCGTGTGATTTAACTTCTAAACTCCAGTGAATATAATTCTAACCGACTTAATCACTCATCATATGACAGACCTGCCATCGCAGGAATCAGGCTGGTAAACCTCCTCTGCACTCCCTCTATAGCAAGGACATCCTTCCTCAGATAAGGACACCAAAACTGCACACAATACTCCAGGTGTGGCCTCACCAACGCCCTGTACAATTGCAGCAAAACATCCCTATCCCTATATTCAAATCCTCTCGATATGAACATACAATTTGCCTTCTTTACTGCCTGCTGTACCTGTGCACTTACTTTCAGTTACTGATGCACGAGGACACCAAGGTCTTGCTGAGTATCCGCCTCTCTCAATTCACACCCATTTAAGTAATAATCTGTCTTCCTATTATTGCTACCAAAGTGAATAACCTCACATTTATCCACATTATACTATATCTGCCATGCAGATTCCCATACACTCATCCTGTCCAAATCACACTGAAGCTTTGGCTTTGGCCTCGTGGATCCAGAACTGGCTTGCTGGCAGAAGGCAGAGAGTGGTTGTGGATGGGTCTTGTTCTGCATGGAGGTCGGTAACCAGTGGAGTGCCCCAGGGATCTGTTCTGGGACCCCTGCTGTTTGTCATTTTCATAAATGACCTGGATGAGGAAGTGGAGGGATGGGTTAGCAAGTTTGCTGACGATACAAAGATCGGTGGTGTTGTGGATGGCCTGGAGGGATGCCAAAAGTTGCAGCGGGACATAGACAGGATGCAAGACTGGGCAGAGAAGTGGCAGATGGATTTCAACACAGATAAATGTGTAGTGTCCATTTTGGCAGGAATAATGGGATGAAGGAGTACAATATAAGGGGTAGGAGTCTTAGCTGTGTTGTAGAGCAGAAGGATCTCAGAGTCTGGGTCCATAGGACTCTTAAATCGGCCTCGCAGGTAGAGGAAGTGGTCAAGAAGGCGTACGGTGTACTGGCCTTCATTAATCGAGGAATAGAGTTTAGGAGTCAGGAGGTAATGATGCAGCTCTATAAGGCTCTTGTCAGACCCCAGTTGGAGTACTGTGCACAGTTCTGGCTGCCTCATTATAGGAAGGATGTAGAGACTATTGAGAGGGTTCAGAGATTTACAAGGATGCTGCCTGGATTGGGAGGCAGGCCTTAGGTTGAGGGAGCTGGGACTCTTCTCACTGGAGAGACGTAGGTTGAGAGGCGGCCTGATAGAGGTTTATAAAATGTTGAGAGGAATAGATAGGGTGGACTCTCAGAGACTATTTCCCCGAGCTGAAATGGTCACTACGAGAGGACACAGATTTAAGGTGCAGGGAAGCAAATACAAAGGAGATGTCAGGGGTAGGTTTTTCACTCAGAGGGTGGTGAGTGAATGGAACCGACTGCTGTCGGAGGTTGTTGAGGCAAACTCACTGGGGTCTTTTAAGAGACTTCTGGATGAGTATATGGAAAAGAATAGGATAGGGGGTTATAGATGGGTCTGTGGATTGGTAGATGTGATCGACGCAACTCGTGGGCCAAAGGGCCTGTTTGTGCCGTATTGTTCAATGTTCTACGTAAGCATCTCTGTATCCTCCTCACAGCTCACCCTCCCACCCAACTTTGCATTATCTGCAAATTTGGAGATGATACATTCAGTTCCCTCTTCCAAATCATTAATATATAACGTGAACCAGCTGGGGGTCCGAGTTCAGATCCCTGAGGAACCCCACTAGTCACTGACTGCCAATCAGAAAAAAGACCCATTTATGCCAACTCTTTGCTTCCTAACTGCTAACTGGCTTTCTGTCCACCCCAAGACATTCCCTGCAATCCCCTTAGTGCCCAAAGATGTGTAGGTGGATTGGCCAAGGTAAATTGTCTGTTAGCATCCAAAGATGTGCAGATTAGCCATGGTAAAATGCACGGAGTTACAGGGGATAGGGTGGAGCGGAGGGGAAGGCCTGGGTAGATGCTCTTTTGAAGAGTTGGTGCTGACCTGATGGGCCGAAAGGCCTTTTTCTGCACTGTAAGGATTTTATGGTTGGTCACCTTGCGGGAGGGTGCTGTGGAAAATGCTTTGGTGAGTGGCCCCAGCAGTGCCTCCTGTGGGTACTACAGATTGTAGCCACTCCACACCAAGTTAATGTTAAGAATATGAAATGGAATCTGAGGCGTTAGTGCGAGATTGTGACCCTGTCTTTATCCTGGTGTTTTCAGAGCAGCCGGATAAGCCGTCTGGATTCAGGAAAGTGAAGGCGCCAGCGACGAAGATCGGCTCCTCGGTCGGGAGCGCGCAGAAGTTGCCCGTGTGTGAAGTGTGTGGGTCCGGAATAGTGTAAGTGCGAAACCATGTTTGTACGTGGCGATGTCCCAGCCCCAGGAGGGAGGGTCTGGTACAACAGGCCATGGCACCCAGAGGGTGGTGATTGGGTAGCAATTGCTGCTCCAACTCCCCCCCCGCCCGTGGAATGACACAACAAACAAAAGGGATTAATTAATAAGAAAGGCCACACGGCTGCCCCAAGGCCCCACTACGTGTCTCCTGCCTCAGAGAGGACTCCAGCCTGGGGTGATTACCCACACTCAGTCCCAATTGATCCCACAAGCCAGGTGACTCTTACTCTGCTGTGTTGCCCTTCAAGAGACACCACAACGGGACATCGCCAGAGGCAGAGAACAGGGTGATGATATGGATGTGTTTCACAGAACGGTCCGGAGACACACGTGTCTGTGCAACTAAATGATTTTAGTTACTTCTTATTCATTCGTGGGATATGGTCGTCGCTGGCTGGGCCAGCATTTATTGTCCATCCCTAATTGCCCCTTGAGAAGGCGGTTGTGAGTTGCCTTCTTGAATCACCGCAATCCGTGTGCTGTGGGTTGACCCACAGTGCCGTTAGGGAGGGAATTCCAAGATCCTGACCCAGCAACTGTAAAGGAACGGTCGATACTGTTCTAAGTCAGGATGGTGAGTGGCTTGGAGGGAACTTGCAGGTGATGGTGTTCCCATGTATCTGTGGCCTTTGTCCTTCTAGATGGAAGTGGTGGTGGGTTTGGAAGGTGCTGCCTAAGGGTCTTTGGTGAGTTGCTGCATTCCATCTTGTAGATAGTACACCCTGCTGCTACTGCGTGTTGGAGGTGGGGGGAGTGAATGTTTGTGGATGTGGTGCCAATGAAGCAGGGCTGCTTTATCCTGGATGGTGTCGAGCTTCTTGAGTATTGTTGGAACTGCACCCATCCAGGCAAGTGGGGAATATTCCATCACACTCCTGACTTGTGCCTTATCGATGATGGGCAGGCTTGGGGGAGTCAGGAGGTGAGTTATTCACCGCAGTATTGCTCACCTCTGACCTTGTAGCCACTGTGTTTATATGGCGAGGAAAACCTCCCAGTGTTCAAAGGTTCAGTATGAGTCTGGACAACACTGAGGAATTTTCCAGATTGTGGTTACTTAGTTTTTGCCCAGTGGCCTGTTGAAATAACCCCTCCAAAGCCCGTCACCAAATTTATTTACATAGCGACATTCAGACAGATAGTTCTTCGTATAGGGTATGAATCCCAAGTGCCAGTAACCCTGACACCCCACGTTACACACACACACACACACACACACACACACACACACACACACACATACACACACAAAACACTGGGAGCTTATGTTCTGAGGAGTCCATAGTGCGTCTGTATTTCTTCTGATAAAAACATACCTTTCTTGCAAAAGCCACTATACCTGTAAGTAATTTGAGGATGAAATCTGATTCTCATAACAGTCTGAGAAAAGGATAAGACTAGATACAAATACAACATAGCACAATACAGCGCAGAAGCAGGCCCTTTGGCCCACAATGCTGTGCTGAGCATGACACCAATTTAAACTTACCCTTTCTGCCTGCCCTTGGTCCATATCCCTCTATTTCTTGCATATTTATGTGCTTATCTAAAAGCCCCTTAGACAGGTGGGGGTATCTGCCTCCACTGCTACCCCCAACAGTGTGTTCCAGACACCTATCAATGATCAATTGAGTCGGCACCAACCACAATCCCACCCAGGCCCTATCCCCATATCTCTACATATTATACCCACTAATCCCTCTAACCTACACATCCCTGGACACTAAGGGGCGATTTCTGACAGGAAACAGGTCCTTCGGCCCTCCAAGCCTGCATCGCTCATTGGTCCAACTAGACCATTCATTTGTATCCCTCCATTCCCAGTCTGTTCATGTGACCATCCAGGTAAGTCTTAAACGATCCCAGCGTGTCCGCCTCCACCACCCTGCTTGGCAGCGCATTCCAGGCCCCCACCACCCTCTGTGTAAAATACGTCCCTCTGATATCGGAGTTATACATTGCCCCTCTCACCTTGAGCCTGTGATCCCTCATAATCATCACCTCCGACCTGGGAAAAAGCTTCCCACTGTGCACCCTATCCATACCCTTCATAATTTTATACACTTCTATTAGGTCTCCCCTCATCCTCCGTCTTTCTAGGGAGAACAATCCCAGTTTACCCAATCTCTCTTTGTAACTAAGACCTTCCATAGCAGGAACATCCTGGTAAACCTCCTCTGCACTCTCTCCATGTCCTATTCGTAGTGTGTATTAAAAAACTGTGTAAAAAAACACTTGTCCATCACATCTTTCAACTTTTCCCGCCTCTCACCTTAAGTGCATATCCCCTAGTATTGGACATTTCAACTCTGGGGGAAAAAGATTCTGACTGTCAATCCTATCTACACCTCTCATAATTTTATAGATTTCTATCAGATGTCCCGTCAGCCTCTGTCCCCCAGAGAAAACAATCCAAGTTTGTTCAGCCTCTCCTTATAACTTATAGCCTCTAATCCAGGCAGGATATAGAACATAGAAAAATTATAGCACAAACAGGCCCTTCGGCCCACAAGTTGCGCCGAACACGTCCCTACCTAATAGCTTATCTATAACCTTCCATCTTACTAAGTCCCATGTACTCATCCAAAAGTCTATTAAAATACCCTATTGAATCCACCTCCACCACCACCAACAGCAGCCGATTCCACTCACCCACCACCCTCTGAGTGAAAAACTTACCCCTGACATCTCCTCTGCACCCACTCCCCAGCACCTGTGTCCTCTTGTGGCAACCATTTCAGCCCTGGGAAATACCCTCTGAGAACCCATTTGATCAATATCCCTCAACATCTTATACACCTCTATTAGGTCACCTCTCATCCTTTGTCTCTCCAAGGAGAAAAGACCGAGCTCCCTCAACCTATCAATTTCCCAGCATCCTGGTAAATCTCTTCTGCACCCTCTCCACATCCTTCCTGTGATGTGGCGACCAGAATTGAATGTGTTACTCTAAACTGCGGCCTAACTAAAGTTTATAAAGCCACGTGATATTCTAACTCCTGTGTTCAATGTCCCGACCAATAAAGGCAAGCTTCTATATACCTTCATTAACCATTCTATCCATTTTTGTGGCCACTTTCAGGAGCTAGGGAGTGATCCTTCTGTACATAGCACAGCGGTTAGCACTGCTGCTTCACAGCTCCAGGGTCCTGGGGTCCCATTCCCGGCTCGGGTCACTGTCTGTGTGGAGTTTGCACATTCTCCTCATGTCTGCATGGATCTCCTCCTGCTACTCTGGTTTAGAACATAGAACATAGAACATTACATAGAACATAGAACATAGAACATTACAGCACAGAACAGGCCCTTCGGCCCTCGATGTTGCACCGACCAATATAAAAAGCAATGCCCCTCCAAACTAAACCATTCCCTTCTCTTCCATATACTTATCAACTAACCTCTTAAACGCCACCAAACTTGGCGCATCTACAACTGCTGCAGGCAGGGCATTCCACTCCCGAACCACCCTTTGGGTAAAGAACCTGCCTCTGATATCCGTCCTATAACTATCACCCCTTAATTTAAAGCTGTGTCCCCTCGTGCTAGCTTTCTCCATCCTAGGAAAAAGGCTATCACTGTCCACCCTATCTAAACCTCTAATCATCTTATATGTTTCGATTAGGTCCCCTCTTAGCCTCCTCCTTTCTAACGAAAACAACCTCAAATCCCTCAGCCTCTCCTCATAAGACCTGCCCTCCATACCAGGCAACATCCTGGTAAACCTCCTCTGTACCCTCTCCAATGCCTCCACATCTTTCTTATAATGTGGGGACCAGAACTGCACACAATACTCCAAGTGCGGCCGCACTAGAGTTTTGTACAGTTGCAACATGACGTTGCGGCTCCGAAATTCAATCCCTCTACCAATAAAAGCCAAGACTCCATATGCCTTCCTAGCAACCTTCTCGACCTGACTGCCTACTTTCAGGGATCTATGCACATACACACCAAGATCCCTCTGTTCATCTAGACTACTAAGAATCCTACCATTTGCCCTATACTCTACACATTTATTATTTCTGCCATAGTGCATTACCTCACACTTTTCCACATTAAACTCCATTTGCCACCTCTCGGCCCAGCTCTGCAACTTGTCCAAGTCCCTCTGCAAACTATAACACCCCTCTTCACTATCTACCACTCCACCGACTGTCATCTGCAAATTTACTAATCCCACAGAAATCCCACAGTTTCCTCCCACAGTCCAAAGATTTGTGGGTTAGTTTGATTGGCCTTGGTCAGAAATTGCCCCTTAGTGTCCAGGGATGTGTAGGTTAGAGGGATTAGTGGGTATGATATGTAGAGATATGGGGATAAGGCCTGGGTGGGATTGTGGTTGGTGCAGTCTCGATGGGCCGAAGAGCCTCTTTCTGCACTGTAGGGTTCTGTGGTTCTTCTTCAGGAAGAGTAGATCGCTCTGTCATCTCTGCTGAAGTGATTAGGAATATTTCTTTAAAGTAATCAGAAGAAAGGAGGAGAGAATTAAGCACGTGTGGGACCAAAATGGGCCGAAGGGCCTCTTCCTGTACTGTAGGGTTCTATGATTCTGTGATCAATGCCATTCCAGGTCCTGATCTCGGCAGAAGCTAGATATTGTTGGCTGCTTTGAATTCTTTTCTCAATGAAATCCTGCCTTTACTGTGGACTCTTGTCTGACGTTTCAGGGGAATGATGGTGAAAGTGCGTGACCAGTTCCGTCACCCTGAATGCTACAACTGCTCCGACTGCGGAATAAACCTGAAGCAGAAGGGACATTTCTTTGTAAAGGACGCGATCTACTGTGAGCAGCACGCCAGGGAGCGGACCTCACCCCCTGAAGGCTACGATGTCGTCACTGTTTTCCCCAAGTCGTAAACCACTATCCGAAGTCACGTCTCCCAAACCCTGTGAAAGAACCAACTGAACTTGCATGCCCTCCATATGAACATTAGCTACGCCTGACACACCATTTTTTCTAAATCAAAAGTAATGAATTTGTGTAATCACTCAGTACAGATGCCTCTCGAATGCAGCGAGACAACATTAAACTACAATTGGTTACTTCTTGGTTTCTTCAGTCTTTTTCTTTCCTCATCCATAGAAGAACAGGAGCAGGAGGCCATTCGGCCCTTCGAACCCGCTCCGCCATTATTCTTGACCGTGGCTGATCAATATCCTGATTCCTCCCCGCCCCCCCACTGCCCTTCCCTTCCCTCCCCCCTCCCCTGCTACCTTCCCCCCTCGCCTCCCCCCTGCCCATTTACCCCTGACCACCACTCCCCCCTCCCTCCTCCCTCCTTGACCCCCCTCCCCCATCCACCTTCTGCAAACCCCCCTCCCCTCCCTCTTGCCAATCTCACCCTCCCCATTTCCCCCTTGCCCCGCCCAGCACCCTCGCCCATCCCCCCCCACCCCGTGCCCACCTCCCCCCTCCCCCATCGCCTCTTCCCCAGCCTACCTCACCCTCCCCTCCCTCTCCCCCCATTCCCCTCCCCCTGGCCACCTCCATCCTTCACCCCTCCCCCATCTCCTCTCCCCCCTGCCCTCCTCCCTTTAACCCACCCACCTCCCCCTCTACCCATCCCCTCTCGCCCCCTCCCCATTCCCACTGCCTACTTCCCTTTCCCTCCTGCCCACCCCATCCCCCCACACAACCCCCACCTTCCCTCTCCTCTCCCCACAATCCCCCTCCCCACTTGCCCACCTCCCACTCCCCTACCCTCTCCCCATCACCCTTGCCCACCTCCCCATCCCCGTTCCCCCTTGCCACCTCCCCTCCCCCTACAACCATCTTCCCTTCCTCCACCTCCCTAACCCCTGCCCACCTCCCCACTCCCCTCCCCTCCCCCCCTCCCTCTGTCCCCTCTCTCCCCTGCTCACTCCACACCCCCCCAGAGTTTTTTCCGGAGCACCCGGAGAAAACCCATACAGACACAGGGACTATTTACTAATTACTGACAAAAATAAATCTGTCTAGCCAATATCTGCGAAGACCCATTCTCTACAGGGGGAACCTTTCAACCCTGAGAGATACTGGGATTGAGGAGCAGCAGGGTCCCTGTTGGTAATGAATAATTAGAAAATGAAACTATATTCTACTCAGCAGACCTTACAGTTCAGAGAGTGACACTGGGAGGTGCTGGAAAAACACAGCAGGTCCAGCATCATCTGCGGAGAGCGAAAAACCAGAGTTAATGTGTGGGATTCTCTGGACGTGTTTCTTGGCCTCCAGTGGTGGGATCCTGCTGGAATTCCGTGTCGATTCCACCCACGCTGCCAGGAAACACATGGTGGGGAGTGGGGAGGGAGGGGTGGCATCAGCGGAACGGAGAATTCCACTAGCATGGAAGTTCCAGCAAATGTTATCATTGTGTATCTTTGCAATTCCGCCGTCATACTCTCACAGCCTTTTATTCCACAATTTTCATTTTTACCCCAACTTGGTTTCACCGTGGGGGAGTTTTGCGATTTGGGGAAGTTAATTTCCTCCACTATAAAGCATCATCGTAAACAGTGCCAGGGTTTGTTTAACAGACGTACAAGAGCTTCAAGACCTATCATTCATTTATTTCCTACATATCTAAAGTACAAGGCTCCCTCTCCATCTCTCAATGAGTTCCAGTGACACATAGGGTGTGATTCCATGAGGAAGATTCAAAGTGGTTCGCTTGCGTGAAAACAGGAGAATTTCAGTTCTGTTTTGGGTGAGTCCAAGTTATATATTTTATGGACGCAGAGTAGGGAAAAATGGACTAGGCTATTTCTAGGAGCAGGGCTTAACTCATCAGGAGGGGATGTTACAATAGCAGAGGGAGCCATTGTGCAGGTGCCCAGTTGCCAGTGCACTTCCCAAGGTGCATTCCCTTTCCCTCGACCTCCTGGGGCCTCTGGTTCTACCAGCTAGGCCATCATGAGTGGTCTCTGTTCGTAGAAATCAGGTGTTTCTCTGGCTAAAGAGAACCTCTCCCGATAAGGCCTCACAGACAAGTTGTCCTGCATCGCGGAACTGCTCGGGATGAGTCTTAACAAATGGCGCTGCGTCTCTCTCTCTATCTCTCCAGAATCTTCTTTGCTTGTTCCACAAGGTGATGAACCACAGTTCCCTCACCATCGCGGACAATGTGGGTGAGACTCCAAGTGCGCATCAAGCGAAATGCCCTTCTCACCGGCAGCCAAACCAAGTCTTGGTGTTGGTTTGTAAATTCTGGTGATGAGGCATTTGCTCAATGACTCTCTGACAGTCTGCTCAGGGAAGCGTTGGACAGGTTCCTTTTCCCGTCGAACCTCTATGATATTCTGCACACACCACTGCCTGATGGATTTGTGCTCAAGCTATTTCTCTGAGTAAACCTTTATTACAAGGTGATACAATATGGTCCAACTACTTAGAGCATTCTGCAACAGTGAGGCAAGACCCATCCATCGCTTATAATATTGGGGGCAGGTAGTACCACAGCATAGGGTGGCACTTGCGTACAATGGGTCTACATGCAGCTGCATACTACATCACACAGATGCATCAATCAGGATGAGGACAAAGTTAGTACACTCATTCCTCTTTTCCCGAGAGGTTTGGACATTATGAACGCAGTCCATTTCTGTCGATCCAGGGGAAGATGGCTCACCAGAGTTTCGAAGAGTGAGAAGGGATCTCTTATAAAATTCTAACGAGGCTAAACAGAGTAGATTCGGAAAGAATGTTCCTGATGGTGGGGGAGTCCGGAACTGGGGGTCATAGTTTGTAGATAGTTTGGATTGAAGGAGGAGAAATTTCTTCACCCGGAGAGTGCTGAATGTGTGAATTCACTCCCACAGAGTGAAGCTGATCCGAAACGTTGTGTGATTTCAAGGAGAAATTAGATGTAGCTGTTGGGGCTAAAGGGATCGAGGGATATGAGGAGATCAGGATATTGAATTTACTGATCATAATGAATAGAAAGTAGGGCTGAATTGCCTACTCCTGCTTCTGCTTTCTATGGCTCGGGTGATCGGCACAGCACAGGAATGATCCAGGCTTGTAATGCTGAGACACAGCAACGCTGAGAGTTCCTTGCAGGATGGCCAAGTTCCTCCTCGCAATGGAGATGGAATGTCACTCACACATGACTAGTTCCTGTTTGAACATAACTCTTTACAGTTTCCAGCACATGCCCTGGTTCCTCCAAGGAGGGGCGGCATCGTGGCACAGTGGTTAGCACTGCTGCTTCACAGCTCCAGGGTCCTGGGTTCGATTCCCGGCTCGGGTCACTGTCTGTGTGGAGTTTGCACATTCTCCTCGTGTCTGCGTGGGTTTCCTCCGGGTACTCCGGTTTCCCCCCCACAGCCCAAAGATGTGCGGGTTAGGTTGATTGGACATGCTAAGAAATTGCCCCTTAGTGTCCAGGGATACGTAGGTTAGTGGGTATAATGTGTGGGGATATGGGGATAGGGCCTGGGTGGGATTGTGTTCCATGCAGACTCGATGGGCCAAAGGGCTTCTTTCTGCACCGTAGGGATCTGTATCCCCAGCACCTTCTGGCTATGTACTTAAGAGAGAATAAATAGACTCTTCTTTTCCTGTTTATCCTTTTGTGAATGAATGTCTTCTTCTTCGGGAATCTCCACATTTTGTAAAGGTGTTTGTGGTTGTTGTAGTTCGGCTGAGGAATATAGTCCTCTTCCTTGGAATCCTGTCTCAATCTGAGGGGCTTTTAGCCAACTGCAGAATTCAGAAAAAATGTGCAACATTCAGCTTTCTGCTTTGATATTAATTATAATTTGTCATGTGCAACGTTGTCTTCTCACTTTCAAATCCTTAGGTCTCATTCAAGGAAATGTACTCTTTGAATTTGGATGAATTTGCTGAAATTTTATTTATAGATTAAAATTTCTCAGCTGTGGAGCTAGGACTTATTTTGGAAATTATTCAGAAATCAATGGTCTTAATGTGAAAGTCTATCCTGTTCTGAGGAATGGTCAGGACCAGTGCACTTGCCTGCATGGAGTCGGCACATTCTCCTCGTGTCTGTGTGGGTTTCCTCTATGTGCTCTGGTTTCCTCCCACAGTCCAAAGATGAGCGGGTTAGGTTGATTGGCTGTGCTAAATTCTCCTCAGTGTACCTGAACAGGCACCGGACTGTGGCAACTAGGGGATTTTCATAGTAATTTCGTTGCAGTGTTAACGTAAGCTTACTTGTGACACTAATAAATTGAACCATAAGATATAGGAGCAGAATTAAGCCTATCGTGTCTGCTCCACCATTCAACCGTGGCTAATATTTTTCTCATCCCCATAAATAAATAAACTTTAAAAGGTACAAGAGGAAGGGGTGGGGCTGGGATAGTATGCTGGGGGTGGGTACATAGAATATTAGAACCCTACAATGCAGAAAGAGGCCCTTCAGCCCAATGCGTCTGCACTGAACACAATCCCACCCAGGTCCTACCCCCATATCCCTACATATTTGCCCACTAATCCCTCCAACTTACACATCCCAGGACACTAAGGGGCAATTTTAGCATGGACAATTAACCTAACCTTTGGAGGAAACCCACGCAGACACGAGGAGAATGTGCAAACTCTACGCAGACAGTGACCCAAGCCAGCAATCGAAGTAATCGAACCTAATCAAAACATATAAGATGATTAGAGGTATAGATAGGGTGGATAGTGATAGCCTTTTTCCTACGATGGAAAAAGCTAGCACGAGGGGACACAGCTTTAAATTAAGGGGTGATAGTTATAGGACAGATATCAGAGGTAGGTTCTTTACCCAAAGGGTGGTTCGGGAGTGGAATGCCCTGCCTGCAGCAGTTGTAGATGCGCCAAGTTTGGTGGCGTTTAAGAGGTTAGTCGATAAGTATATGGAAGAGAAGGGAATGGTTTAGTTTGGAGGGGCATTGCTTTTTATATTGGTCAGCGCAACATCGAAGGCCGAAGGGCCTGTTCTGTGCTGTAATGTTCTATGTTCTATGTTCTAATCCCTGGAGCTGTGGAGCAGCAGTGCTAACCACTGTGCCACCCTGTGGTGGGGGGTAATTTTATATTTGCTCGTAGGCCGCACTTACAATCTTGGGTCACTGTCAACAAGCCCACAGTCAATGGGCTAAGTTGAAATCTATTGCAAACATTATCAGACAGTTTCTTTCTGCACTTCTACTTTTAAAGTTTTTGTGCATTGTTGCCAACTTGCCTCAGCCTCAGATCCTGTTGGGGTCTCTGAGTTGTGCTGGCTACAGCCACATGGTTGTTAATCCCTCCATGTCAGACAGTCAGAGGTTCAAAACATACTCCAGAAAGTGAAGCACAAAATTAAGGTGAGACACACAGCAAGACAGCATCGAAGGGGTGCCAAGCTTTGGTGGTGCCATATTCAGGGTGTGGCATCAAGTATGTGCCCTCTCAGGTGAATATAAGAGATCCCATGGCATTATATTGAGCATCTTTCCTGTAATTTGACTAATATCTAATCGCTTAACTAACACCATCAAATCAGATTATCCGGTCACCATCATATCACTGTTGATGAGAACTTATTTTTCTACACAGTTGCAGTGATCCCTCCGCGCTGACACTATAGTTAAGAAAGCTTACCAGTGTCCCTACTTTCTCAGAAGACTAAGGAAAGTTGACATGCCCACTACAACTTGCACCAACTTTTACAGATGCACCATAGAAAACATCCTTTCTGGTTGTGTCACAGCTTGGTATGAGCTCTGCTCTGTCCCAGACCACAATAAACTGCAAAGAGTTGTGAATGTAGCCCAATCCATCACGCAAACCAGCCTCCCATTCATTGACTCTGTCTATACTTCCCCACTGCCTTGAAAAAGCAGCCAGCATAATTAAGGATGCCCCATACCCCAGGCATACTCCCTTCCACCTTCTTCCGTTGGGAAAATGATACAAAACTCTGAGGTCACGTACCAACCAACTCAAGAATAACTTCTTCCCTGTTGCCATCAGACTTTTGACTGGAACTACCTCGCATTACGTTAATCTACACCCTAGCTATGATTGCAACACTACATTCTGCACTTTCTCATTTCCTTCTCTATGTATGGTATGGTTTGTCTATATAGCATGCAAGAAACAACGCTTTACATTGCGTGTTAATACATAAGACAATGAGTCAAAAATGAATCAAAATAATGTTCTGATCAATATTTATTCTTTTAATCAATATCAGTGCAAAACACTTACCTGGTCATTAGCACATTGTTGTTTGTGGGATCTTGCTATGTGGCTGCTACCTTTCCCATGTTGCAACAGTGACTGCAGTTCAGAAGGACTTTAGGAGCTTTAAAGCACTTTGTGACATCCTGAAGTTGTAAAAGATGTTATAGGAATGTAATTCAGTGAAAAGTATTCTTTCTTGTGCGCTACACATACCATTCATAGAGTAGACAGGGAGAAGGAAAGTGTGCAGAATGTAGCTTTATAGAGAGGATGCGGGTAGCATGGTAGCACAGTGGTTAGCACTGCTGCTTCATAGCTCCAGGGACCTGGGTTTGATTCCTGGCTCGGGTCACTGCCTGTGTGGAGTTTGCTTATTCTTCTCGGGTCTGCATGGGTTTCCTCCGGTTTCCTCCCACAGTCCAAAGATGCGTGGGTTAGATTGATTGGCTGTGCTAAAATTGCCCTTAGTGTCCTGAGATGCATTGGTTCGAGGGATTAGTTGGTAAATATGTAGGGATATGGAGTAGGGTCTAGGTGGGATTGTGGTCAATGCAGACTCAATGGGCCAAATGGCCTCTTTCTGTACTGTAGGGATTCCAAGTCAAGGAAGATCAGCTTAATCTGCTAAACTCCCGTAGACACTGATTTCCCGTTTAACTGAGCTTCCAATAAATGGGACAATTTGCATCCTATACCAGGGCGTGTGCATATATCTAGATAGAGACAATATCGGGAGAAACATTTTCATTAGTGCCTCAATAGTTAACCACAGTCTCCCAGGATGTGACTTGTAGCCCGGCCTGTAAAGGATAACTTGAGTTTTATTAAAATATTCAACATTGAGGGCATCGATCTTCTGGATAATGGTGGTTGGATGCAACATGGAGTCAAAGCATCCAAATTATTGAAGATCATTATTATTTCTTTCCTATCATTTATCATTCCGAGCAATATTCTTGCCCTCCCCCACTCCCGCGACCCTACAAAAAGTGATAAATGCTAAAACAATTTATCCTTTACTAAGATAATGAGCATAAAATAGGAGCTGAACAGTTGATGGGACTCGAGCTAATGCACTTCATCATGGGTGATTATTGGAACTGCACTAAAGGAGTAATGTCCTGCTCGGAGGTGAGAACGAGACAATTTATAGCCTGCAATAGCGATCAATGTTTATATTGCTGTGTGTAAGCTATGAGTTAATGATATTGAAGAGCCACGCTTGATGATGGAACAGTTTTAATTAGTGGTGACGGCTCTACAGCAAAATGGGAAGCCTTGCTCTGTAGGAACACTGAGTGAAGATTGCCACTTGGTAGGTTTCGAACCAACTTCTGACCTCAGGAAAATGAAACTTTTAGTGACGGGAAGCTGGGAATGTTAGAGGTAATAGTAGACTCCAAGTATGTCGATCATTCAATTATCACAGAAAAGCCGTTGAAATAATCTTCAAAACCATATTCAGTATTATAGGATTTAGGAGTAGGGAGTAGGCAATTTGGCCCTTTGAGCCCATTTATCATAGTGGTTAGCTCTCACAGGGACTTGGGTTCGATTCTCAGCTTGGGTCACTTTGCACATTCTCCTCATGTCTGCTTGGGTTTCCTTCATGTGCTTCAGCTTCTTCCCACAATTTTAAGATGCGGATTATAGAATCCTACAGTGTAGCAAGAGGCCCTTCTGCCCATCGAGTTTGCACTGAACACAATCTCACTGAGGCCCTACCCCCATATCCCTAAATATTACACCCACTAATTCCTCTAACCTACACATCCCTGGACACTAAGGTGCAATTTCTTAGCATGGCCAATCAACCTAACCCACACATCTTTGGACTGTGGGAGGAAACCCACGCAGACATGAGGAGAATGTGCAAACTCCATACAGACAGTGACCTGAGCTGGGAATTGAACCCAGGACCCTGGAGCTGTGAAGCAGCAGTGCTAATCACTGTGCTACTCTGCCGCCCATGCTAAATCGCCCCTGATGTCAGGGGATTAGCAGAGTAAATATGTGAGGTTATGGGAATAAAGCCTGGATGGGCTTGGGGTTGGTGCAGACTCCCTATTGAGAATACCCTACATTTGTACCTCTATTACATCACTCAATTTCACCTCTATCTTCATTCATCTGCTGTTTACTCAATTAAATAAAATTTAAAATGTGAGCATGTTGTGCTTGTCAGGGGAAATGGCAGGATATCATATTTTGGGTGTGTCGACTTCATCAGAATCTGGTTCAACATTCCCAAGATCTTAAAAGGTGGCCACATAGAAGTGTCAACCAACTATCTCCCAGAGCAACACCAAGTCATTCCATTCTTTATAAACAATAGCGAGCTTCGGTCAATCGACCACACTAACCAGCAGAATCAACACCCATCAACTAAGTGGAATATTGATGCACTTCCCAGATGTTGAAGGAGATGCCTGTAGAGATAAGAGATGCACTTTCAAAAATTCTACACACCCAAGAACAGTTCCTGCACATTGAAAATAACCCAACTATTAATAAAGGGAGAAGAGAAATATCAGGGGTATGTACACCTGTTAGCGGGTGTTGCTGGAATCTATAACAAAGGATGTTGTAATTGTACACTTAGAAAATGGGCACAGTTCACATGGATTTATGATTTTATGAATTTAACAAACCTGTTGAAGCCCTTTGAAGACGCAGTAGACAGGATAGATAAGGGGGAACTGGTGGATGTGGTATATTTAGAATTTCAGAAAACTTTTGATAACTTTTAATTAGAGTGCATGGGATTGGGGAGAGAGCGGAGTGGAGGGTGGTGGTGGTTAGGGATAAATAGAACATAGCACATAGAACATTACAGCACAGAACAGGCCCTTTGGCCTTCGATGTTGTGCCGACCAATATAAAAAGCAATGCCCCTCCAAACTAAACCATTCCCTTCTCTTCCATATACTTATCAACTAACCTCTTAAACGCCACCAAACTTGGCGCATCAGCATGGATTGGGAATTGGCTAATAGACAGAAAACAGAGAGTAGGAATAAATGGGTTATTTTCAGGTTCCAACTCTTTGGGTGCCGCAAAGATCAGTGTTTGGGTCCCAGCTATTTGCGATCAACATCAACGATTTGCCGTATGGGGATTAAGTGTAATATTTCCATGTTTGCAGATGACACAAAACTGAGTGGAAGTGTGAGTTGCGAGGAGAATACAAAGACGATTCAAGGGGATTTTCAACGCTCCACTGTTGGTGTCCATACTTTCTGCTGCCTCCATCTATTTAAAATGCAACCAGTTGTTGTCCACCATATTTCAGACAGTGACCTGCCTCTACAATTAGTTGTTCATGTCAAATATTACAAGAGGAACATTCAACGAACAGAATCTTTGTTTTGTGTTAATTTGGTCCATCCACGGGATGTAAGAACTCAGCTATAATGGAAGAAGGTCTGTGTTTCTGGCCCCTAGCACTGTCCAAGGGGCACCTTAGACATAGAACATAGAACATAGAACACTACAGCACAAACAGGCCCTTCGGCCCACAAGTTGTGCCGAACACATCAAAATCTACCCAGCCATAGACCTATCTATAACCCCTAATCCCACTGGATCCCATATACTCATCCAGAAGTCTTTTAAAAGACCCCAGCGAGTTTGCCTCGACCACCACCGACGGCAGCCGATTCCATTCACTCACCACCCTCTGAGTGAAAAACTTTCCCCTAGCATCCCCTCTGTACTTGCTTCCCTGCACCTAAATCTGTGCCCTCTCGTCGCGACCATTTCAGCCCTGGGAAATAGTCTCTGAGAGTCCACCCTATCTAATCCTCTCAACATCTTGTAAACCTCTATCAGGTCGCCTCTCAACCTTCGTCTCTCCAGGGAGAACAGTCCCAGCTCCCTCAACCTGTCTTCATAAGGCATGCCTCCCAATCCAGGCAACATCCTTGTAAATCTCCTCTGCACCCTTTCAATAGCTTCCACGTCCTTCCTATAGTGAGGCGACCAGAACTGCGCACAGTACTCCAAGTGTGGTCTGACAAGGGTCCTATAAAGCTGCAGCATTACCTCCTGACTCGTGAACTCAATCCCTCGATGAATGAAGGCCAGTACACCGTAAGCTTTCTTAACCACATCCTCCACCTGGGAGGCCGATTTGAGAGTCTTATGGACCCGGACCCCAAGATCCCTCTGCTCTTCCACACAGCTAAGACTCCTACCTTTGATAGTGTACTCATTCATCCCGTTGGATCTGCCAAAATGGACCACAACACATTTATCCGTGTTGAAGTCCATCTGCCACTTCTCCGCCCAGTCTTGCATCCTGTCGATGTCATGCTGCAACTTCTGACATCCCTCCAGACCATCCACAACACCACCGACCTTTGTGTCATCGGCGAACTTACTCAGCCATCCCTCCACTTCCTCATCCAGGTCATTTATGAAAATGACAAACAGCAAGGGTCCTAGAACAGATCCCTGGGGCACTCCAATGGTGACCGACCTCCATGCAGAAAAAGAGCCATCCACAACCACCCTCTGCCTTCTGCAGGCAAGCCAGTTCTGGATCCACAAGGCCAAAGCCCCTTGGATCCTATGCCCTCTCACCTTCTCAAGAAGTCTTGCATGGGGGACCTTGTCAAATGCCTTGCTGAAGTCCATGTACACCACGTCCACTTCTCTTCCTTCGTCAATGTGTTCAGTCACATTTTCGAAGAACTCAATTAAGCTCGTAAGGCACGACCTGCCTTTTACAAAACCATGTTGACTATTTCTAATCAACCTAAACTTCTCCAAATAAGTTTGGCACCTTGGCACTACCTATCTAGCATCAGGTTGTGCCAAGGGAGTGCAACTAGGGGTGGGGGGGGGGGGGTGGTGGTGAGGCAATTGTTCGTGCAGTCCTGCTGCTGCTCTGCATTTGGAGATCACAGGCTGAGGGAGGATGGTGATCTGGGTTGGGGGGCGGTATTAGGATATCGGGGCTTGCCCAGATGTTGGGGGGGGTTTCACAGGGGGAGTGATGCAGGTTGTGGCGCTGACTGGTGACCGGGGTGGGGTGGGTGGGGGGGGGGGGGGGAGGGGGGAGGTTGACAGCACGGGGCTACTGCACATGAGTGGGGATAGTAGCATTGATAGATTAGCGCATACACTGTAGCCCGCTCAGTGCTATGCTTCCGGCCTGTCCAGCTGGAATAGGTCCTGTCTCCGGATTTCCAGAGTGAGTCACCCTAGAGCACTCTGTGATAGAACATAGAACACTACAGCACAAACAGGTCCACAAGTTGCGCCGATCATATCCATACCTACCAGGCCATAGAACTATCTGTAACTCCCAATCCCATTAAATCCCATGTACTCATCCAGAAGTCTTTTAAAAGACCCCAGCGAGTTTGCCTCTACAACAGCAGCTGATTCCATTCACTCACCACCCTCTGAGTGAAAAACTTATCCCTGACATCTCCTCTGTACTTGCTCCCCAGCACCTTAAACCTGTGTCCTCTCATAGCGACCATTTCAGCCCTGGGAAATAGCCTCTGAGAATCCACCCTATCTATACCTCTCAACATCTTATAAACCTCTATCAGGCCACCTCTCAATCTTCGTCTCTCCAGGGAGAACAAAGAACAAAACAGCACGGGAAACAGGCCCTTCGGCTCAACAAGCCCGTGCTGCCACCTCGATGTTCCCACCTCTACCCGCGATCCCTGTCTATGTTTATAGATCTATGGATTAAAAACCAAATTTGAGACAATTTAGGGAGAATTTGTTTTGCCAATTAGCCTAAGAGCACATTTTTGGGATGTGGGAGGAAACCAGAGCACTCAGAGAAAACCCAAGCAAGCACGGGGAGAATGCGCATACTGAGCTCCCTCGACCTATCCTCATAAGGCCTGCCTCCCAATCCAGGCAACATCCTTGTAAATCTCCTCTGCACCCTCTCAATAGCTTCCACACCCTTTCTATAGTGAGGCAACCAGAACTGCGCACAGTACTCCAAGTGGGGTCTGACAAAGGTCTTGTAAAGATGCTCAGAGTGTCAGACATTCTTTTTGAAAATCCTGCTGAAAAGACCAGCAGGAGTTTGCATTTTCACACAAATTGGGGACTTTGAATTTTTTTGGAGAATCCAGGTATCTGTTTAAGTTTATTGATTAGTGTCACAAGTAGTCTTACATTAACACTGCAATGAAGCTACTGTGAAAATCCCCTAGTCACCACACTCCGGCACCCGAGGGAGAATTTAGCATGGCCAATGTATCTAACCAGCAAGTTTATGGAGTGTGGGAGGAAACTGGAGCACCTGGAGAAAACTCACACGGCAACGAGGAGAACATAGAAATAGATTTGGTAGGAATAGCAAATTGGAGAGTCAGAAGCTTTTTGTCAGGGTGGAAAAGACAATTGTTAGGGGACACAGTAGAGTAAATTTATTTATTAGTCACAAGTAAGCTAACATTAACACTACAATGAAGTTACTATGAAAATCTCCTAATCGCCACAATCTGACTCCTGTTTGGGCACATTTGCCATGTTAAATTCTTCCTCATAATCTTGCAGCTTAGAACATAGAACATAGAACAGTGCTGTTCGGCCCTCGATGTTGCGCTGACCAATGGAACCAATCTAATAACCCTCTAACCTAAACTATTCCAATGCTATCCATGTGCCTATCCACTGACCATTTGAACGCCCTTAAACTTGGCGAGTCCACAACTGCTGCAGGCAGGGCATTCCACGCCCTTACTACCCTCTTAGTAAAGAACCTACCTCTGACATCCGTCCTATAACTACCACCCCTCAATTTAAAGATATGTCCCCTCGTGTTAGCCATCACCATCCGAGGAAAAAGGCTCTCACTGTCCACCCTATCTAATCCTCTGATCATCTTGTATGCCTCAATTAGGTCACCTCTTCACCCTCTTCTCTCTAACAAAAACAACCTCAAGTCCCTCAGCCTTTCCTCATAAGACTTTCCCACCATACCAGGCAACATCCTGGTAAACCTCCTCTGCAACCTTTCCAATGCTTCCACATCTTTCTTATAATGCGGCGACCAGAACTGTACGCAATATTCCAAGTGCGGCTGCACCAGAGTTTTGTACAGTTGCAACATGACCTCACAGCTCCGAAATTCAATCCCTTTACCAATAAAAGCTAACATACCGTATGACTTCTTCTGCTGCAGAAGGTTAGAGTGCAGGAGTTGGGGTAGGGTATTAGACTGGATAGAGGATTGGTTGTCTAATAGGAAGCAGAGGGTAGGTATTAATGGGTTCTATTCTGATTGGCAGCTGGTGACTAGTGGAGTGCCCCAGGGTTCGGTGCTGGGGCCTCAACTATTTACCATTTACATAGATGATCTGGAGGAAGGGGCTGAGTGCAGGGTGACGAAATTTGCTGATGACATGAAGATGAGTGGAAAAGCAAATTCCATGCAGTGTGTGTAAAGCCTGCAGAGGGATCTGGATAGGTTGAGTGAGTGGGTGAGAACCTGGCAGATGGAGTTAGCAAGTGTGAGGTTATCCACTTTGGTAAGAATAATGGTAGGAAGGATTACTATTTAAATGGAGAAAAGCTGCAGCATGCGATGGTGCAGAGGGATCTGGGGGTCCTTGTGCACGAATCGCAAAAACACAGTCTGCAGGTGCAGCAGGTGATTAAGAAGGCGAATGCAATGTTGGCCTTTATAGTGAGGGGGGATAGAATATAAAAATGGGGAGGTTCTGTTGCAGCTGTATAGGGTACTGGTGAGGCTGCAGCTGGAATACTGAGTGCAGTTTTTAGCCGCATTCGAGGAAGGATATATTGGCCTTGGAGGGGGTGCAGAGAAGGTTCACTAGGCTGATACCAGAGATGAGGGCGTTGGATTATGAGGAGAGACTAAACAGGCTAGGTTTGTACTCTTTGGAGTTTAGAAGGCTGAGAGGGGATGTTATAGATACATATAAGATAATGAAGGGGATGGATAGGTTAGAGGTTGAGAGACTCTTCCCGCTTAACAAAGATAGCAGGACTAGAGGGCACAGCCTCAGGATTGCGGGGGGGGGTGTGGTTCAGATCAGAGTTGAGGAGGAATTTCTTCACGCAAAGGGTGGTGAATCTTTGGAATTCTCTGCCTGATGAGGTGGTGGAGGCTTCCTCGCTGAATATGTTCAAGTCAAGAGTGGATAGGTTTTTGATTGACAAGGGAATTAAGGGTTATGGGGAGAAAGTGGGACTGAACCACTGCAGATCAGCCATGATCTTATTGAATGGCGGGGCAGGCTCGAGGGGCTGGATGGCCCACTCCTGCTCCCATTTCTTACGTTCTTATGTTCTTAACAACCTTATCAACCTGGGTGCTTGGTTTCCAATAAAGCCACTCAGCTCCGCAACTCATTACATCTTTGATCCAAACATGGACAGAAGTGTTGAACTCAGTAAAGTTTCACAACACCAATTTTAAACCCAACCGATTTATTTGATAGTAAATTCGCGAGCTTTCGACTCTATAGCCTTTGTCCAGAACACTGCATTTGCCTGACAAAGGCTATAGAGTCGAAAGCTCGCGAATTTACTATCAAACAAATAGGTTGGATTTAAAATTGGTGTTGTAAAGCTTTACTGAGTTTATCCCAGTCCAACGCCTGCATCTCTACATCAAAAGTGTTGAATGCCAGAGATGAGGGTGACTGCCCCTGACATTAAGAACAAAGAACAAAGAACAAAACAGCACAGGAAACAGGCCCTTCGGCTCAACAAGCCTGCGCTGCCACCCCGATGTTCCCATCTCTACCCGCAATCCCTGTCTATGTTTATAGATCTATGGATTAAAAACCAAATTTGAGACAATTTAGGGAGAATTTGTTTTGCCAATTAGCCTAAGAGCACATCTTTGGGATGTGGGAGGAAACCGGAGCACCGGAGAAAACCCACGCAAGCACGGGGAGAATGCGCAAACTCCCACAGACACAGGCCCAAATCCATGTATCTGCACAGCACAGCGATAGTCACTGAGCTGTCGTGTTGCCCATCAGATGGTCCAGGTCAAGCGTACACTAACGACGTGAAGCACTAGGATACTCTCGAAAAAAATCCAAGAGCAGCCCTCTCACGACCCATCGCGTGTATGCCCCTGTTAGACAACAAGGTGGACCAAAGCACCTGTAGGATAAAAAAAAGTACATCAATATCATCATCTATTTACACACTTCCCAGGGACTCCCAAGGCTCATGATCCCTATTTTAAATCAGTTTTCTATACCCCTCCATTCCCATTCTGTTCATGTGCCCATCTAAGTATTTCTTAAATAACTCCAGAGTACCTGCCTCCACCACTTTACTTGGCAGCGCATTCCATACCCCCACCACCCTCTGTGTGAAAAAACTCCCTCTAGCATCCAAATTATACCTTACCCCCCTCACCCTAAGCCCGTGACCCCTTGTGCTATTTGAGTCCATCCTAGGAAAAAGCTTAACCTTGTTTACTCTATCTATCCCCTTCAAAATCTTGTACACCTCTATCAGATCTCCTCTAAGTCTACGTCTTTCTAAGGAAAACAGTCCCAATTTGCCTAATCTCTCCTCGTAACTCAGACCTTCCATACCAGGCAGCATCCTGGTAAACCTCCTCTGCACTCTCTCCAGAGTCTCCACGTCCTTCCGGTAGTAAGGCGACCAGAACTGGACACAGTATTCCAAATGAGGTCTAACCAGCGTTTTATACAACTGCAACATTAAAGGCCAGCTCTTGTACTCTATACCCCTTCCTATAAAGGCTAACATACTATATGCTTTCTTCACAACCTTCTCCACTTGCTCTGCCAGCTTCAGAGACTTGTTCACCTGCACCCCCAGGTCCCTCTGCGTTTCTATACTCTTAATAGGTCTACCCTTTATCATATACCTCCTCCCTACATTCTTTCTCCCGAAATGCATCACCTCACATTTATCAGGATTTGACTGAGTAGGAATCTAGGAATGATAGGTTTCTTGGAACAATAGCACAGCGGTTAGCACTGCTACTCCTCAACTCGAGACCTGGGTTCGATTCCCACCTTGGGTCACAGTTTGTGTGGAGTTTGCACACTCTCCTCGTGTCTGCGTGGGTTTCCTCCGGGTACTCTAGTTTCCTCCCACAGTCCAAAGATGTGCGGGTTAGGTTGATTGGCTGTGCTAAAAATTGCCCCTTAGTGTCCTGAGATGTGTAGGTTAGAGGGATTAGTGGGTATATATGTAAGGCTATGGAAGTAGGGCTTGGGTGGGATTGGGTTCGGTGCAGACTCGATGGGCTGAATGGCCTCTTTCTAATCTGTAGGGTTTCTATGATTCAATGTTCTTATTCACAGCTCCTTATATACTGAAACAGAGTATGTCTGCACACATCAAGATTTGGACAATGTTTGGATTTGGCAAGGAACATTGGCATTAGACAATTGCCAGGTAGTAACCATCTCCAGCAAGAGTGAAGCTAACCATCTCCCCTTTGTATTCAATGGCATTACCATCACTGAATTCCCCCACTGGTTCGTACTGCTGCCTCAAAGTGCCTGATTCCTGGTTGTCAGCACATTCTCCCTGTTTCTGCATGGGTGCTCTGGTTTCCTTTCACAGTTAGGTGCAATGGTTATGCTAAATTCTCCCTCAGTATATCTGAACAGGCATCAGAGTATGGTGACCAGGGGATTTTCACAGTAACTTCACTGCTGTGTTAATGTAAGCCTACTTGTGACACATAAACATACTTTAAACTTCAAAACCACTTTCAACATCCAGAGGGTTACCATTGAGAAACAACTGGAGAAAGTCACGCAGGAGAAAGACAATGTTGTCGGGGAGAATACTGCGATACCAGGTTGTAGACTGGGTAGGATTGAGGTTCATAAGGAGGAGGTGTTAGCGAATCTTGAGGGTATGAAAATTGATAAGTCCCCTGGGCCAGATGGGATTTACCCTAGGATTCTCTGGGAGGCTAGAGAGGAGATTGCAGAGCCTTTGGCTTTGATCTTCATGTCGTCGTTAGCTACAGGTATAGTGCTGGAAGACTGGAGGATGGCAAATGTTGCAGATGCATGGGATTGAAGGTGATTTAGCAGTTTGGATTAGGAATTGGCTAGCTGATAGAAGACAGAGGGTGGTGGTTGATGGGAAATATTCAACCTGGAGTGCAGTTACAAGTGGTGTACCTCAAGGATCTGTTTTAGGGCCACTGCTGTTTGTCATTTTTATAAATGACCTAGATGAGGGTGTAGAGGGTTGGATTAGTAAATTTGCTGACGATACCAAAGTGGGGGGAGTTGTAGACAGCGAGGATGGATGTTACAGTTTGCAGAGGGACATAGATAGGTTGCAGAGCTGGGCCGTGAGGTGGCAAATGGAATTGAATACGGATAAGTGTGAGGTGATTCGCTTTGATAGGAATAACAGGCATATGAAATATAGGGTTAATGGAAGGACCCTTAATAGCGTTGTTGAGCAGAGGGATCTTAGGGTACAAGTACATAGCTCTTTGAAAGCTGGCACCCAGGCTGATAAAGTTGTTAAAAAGGCGTATGGTGTGTTAGCTTTTATTGGTAGAGGGATTGAATTTAGGAGTCGTGAGGTTATGTTACAACTGTACAAAACTCTGGTGCGGCCGCACTTGGAGTATTGCGTACAGTTCTGGTCGCTGCATTATAAGAAAGATGTGGAAGCATTGGAAAGGATGCAGAGGAGGTTTACCAGGATGTTGCCTGGTATGGTGGGAAGGCCTTATGAGGAAAGGCTGAGGGACCTGAGGTTATTTTCATTAGAGAGAAGAAGGTTACGCGGTGACCTAATGGAGGCGTATAAGATGATCAAAGGACTGGATAGGGTGGATAGTGAGAGCCTTTTTCCTTGGATGGTGATGACCAACACGAGGGGACATAACTTTAAATTAAGAGGTGGTAGTTATAGGACGGATGTCATAGGCAGGTTCTTTACACAGAGGGTGGTGAGAGCGTGGAATGCCCTGCCTGCAGCAGTTGTGGACTCGCCTACTTTGGGGGCATTCAAATGTTCGGTGGATAGGCATATGGATGATATTGGAATAGTTTAGGTTAGAGAGTCCACTGGCCGGCGCAACATTGAGGGCCGAAGGGCCTGTACTGTGCTGTAATGTTCTATGTTCTAACTGAAATGGACCAGCCAGGGATCATGCATTGGGCTCATGGTTTTACTGCCAGACTGTTAATTCAGAAACTCAGGTAATGTTCTGGGGACCTGGGTTCGACTCCTGCTATGGCAGATGATGGAATTTGACTTCAGTTAAAAAAAATGAAAATTAAGAATCTATTGATGACTATGAAGCCATTGTCAATTGCCAGAAAAACCTATCTGGTTCACTAATATGCCCTTTAGGGAAGGAAATCTGCCATTCTTATTTTGTCTGGCCTACTTGTGACTCCAGAGCCACAGCAAAGCATTGACTCTCAACAGCCCTTGGGCAACTAGGGATGGGCAATAAATACAGTAAGAAATCTCACAACACCAGGTTAAAGTCCAACATGTTTATTTGATAGTAAACGCCATAGACTTTCAGAATACGCTGTTCCTTCATCAGGTGAGTAGAGAGTTCTGTTCAGAAACAGGGCATATAAAGGCATACACAGTTTACATATCCTGAAAGCTAGTGGTGTTTACAGGCAGATAAACCTGTCAGACTTTAACCTGATGTTGTGAGACTTCTTAATGGGTTTACCCCAGTCCAATGCCGGCATCTCCAAATCAATAAATATTGGCCAGCCAGTGATGCTCCATGAAAAAACCAAAATGTAGATATTGTGTCCACAACAGGCGGTTATAGGCTGGGAATTCAGGGATGAGTAACTCGCTTCCTGACTCCTCAAAATCTTCGCCACTATTCACAAAAAACAAATCAGGATTATGATTGGATATTCTCCACTTGTTTGGGTGAGTGAAGCTCCATCAACACTTGACGCTTCCCAATGTTAGAGACTAGACTAGAAATTCCAAGGTATATTATGAAGTTAGCCTTGACCCCCAACTTTATCTGATGTTGGCATTTGTGCGTACATAAGGTGTTTTACTCCAGGTTTTAACCAACTAGGATTAACATTTACAAAACCAAACGTTGTTTAACAATAGCTAAATAACAAAAGAATGAGCATAACTTTTACCGATTGAAATACTTAAACATGAGAAGGTGTAATTCTTAACTGCTAGCTATTTCAATTAGTTCCAATTTAAGCAATATCCCTCACAGCCATAAATTGCTCTTCAGAATCAGCAACACACACACAGACTTATATGAATACCCAGTTCTTCAGCCTTTGGACAGAGATAAAGAGAGAGAGACATCCATCTTCTGACTCACAGACAGCCTCCAGAGGAACACTATCTTCACACAGCAGAATTCCTGTGCGAAAGAGGGGGGAAATACCTCTTGCCTTTTGCAGATCTCTGAAGAGAGAGACCTCTTTTCCAGACATCAATTCCCAAAGAGAGAGAGAGAGAGAAAGAGAGAGAGAGAAAGAAAGAGAGAGAGAGAGAGAGAGGAGCTACTATTCCATTCAACTTCAAGCAGCAATTGCCTGTCTGTCTTTCTGTAAGCCTAGCTTCTGCCATTAACACATGGCATGTTAATCAATCTAATTAAATCCTACTCTGAAACCTCAGGGTACAAGCCCAAATATAACAAAACTGCATTAACTCAGATTGAAACAAATACCCCAATAATTAGGAGCAATTCTTCCTCTGCATGCTCAGCATATGGGCTGCTGGTTGCAGACAATCAGCACTGTAATTAGAGCTGCCATATAAAACATACACTTCACAAGAAACATGACACAAAATACATTTCTTAAAGGCACAGTATCGTCACACCAGGACAAAACAGCCCACTTATCATAGAATCTCTACAGTGCAGAAGGAGGTCATTTCGCCCATTGAGCTTTTCGGCATGACAGAGGAGGGTTGAAAAGAGGGGAGCACTTCACAGTGGTGCAGAGGGAGGATAATATAGAGGAATTAGGGATTGAATTGTAGTGGATGGAGTTGAGGAATAGGAAGGGAGCAATTATTATGTATAGTATGGGCCACTCAACAGCACGCGGGCAGTGGAAAAAGGCATATGTAAAGACATTTTGGATAGGTGCAGAAAGAATAGAGTTGTTGTAGTGGGAGATTTTAATCTTCCTGGGGTGGATTCTTAGAGATAGGATGTATAGGCAATTAGAGCATTGCAATCTGATTAGGGATACGCAGCATGGATTTGTTAAGGGGAGGTTGTGCCTTACAAATCTGGTAGAATTTTTTGAGGAGGTGACGAAAACGGTGGACGAAGGGCGAGCCGTTGATGTCGTCTATATGGATTTCAGTAAGGCGTTTGACAAAGTCCTTCATGGGAGGTTAGTTGAAAAGGTCAAGTCTAATGGAATACAAGGACAGGTGGCTAGATGGATATGTAACTGGCTTGGTAATAGGAGACAGAGAGTAATAGTGGAAGGGTGTTTTTCTAGCTGGAGGTCGGTCACTAGTGGTGTGCCGCAGGGCTCGGTACTGGGACCTCTTCTGTTTGTAATATATATAAATGACTTGGAAGAGGGAGTAAGTGGAGTGATCAGCAAGTTTGCAGACGATACAAAGGTGGCTGGACTTTCGGATAGTGAGGAGAAGTGTCAAGCAATATAACAGGGCATAGATAGGCTGGTAGCTTGGGCAGACAGATGGCAGATGAAATTTAATCCTGATGAATGTGAGGTAATGCATTTTGGAAGAAATAATGTGGGGGGAGAATGCAGAGGGACCTGGGGGTGTAGGTGCACAAGTCTTTGAAGGTGGCAGTACAGGTGGAGAAGGTTGCAAAGAAAGCATATGGTATGCTAGTCTTAATAGGAAAGGGTATAGAGTACAAGAGCTGGCGTCTAATGTTGCAGTTGTATAGAATGTTAGTTAGACCCCATTTGAATACTGCTTCCAGTTCTGGTCACCTTACTACTAGAAGGACGTGGAGGCCTTGGAAAGAGTGCAGAGGAAGTTTACCAGGATGCTGCCTGGTATGGAAGGTCTGAGTTACGAGGAAAGATTGGGCAAATTGGGACTGTTTTCCTTAGAAAGATGGAGACTGAGAGGAGTTGGGAAATCATATTGCAGTTATATGAAACCTTGGTCAGGCCGCATTTGGAGTATTGTGTGCAGTTCTGGTCACCACACTACCAGAAGACATGGACGCTTTGGATTGAGTGTAAAGAAGGTTCACCAGGATGTTGCCTGGTCTCGAGGGTGTTGGCTATGAGGAGAGGTTGAATAAATTTGGATTGTTTTCACTGGAAAGACAGAGGCTGAGGGGAGACCTGATAGAAGCCGACAGAAATGGGGTGGCATAGACAGGGTGGATAGTCAAAGGCGTTTTCCAAGAATGGAAGTACAAGGGGGCACAAGTTCAAGGTGACAGGTGGGAAAGTTCAAGGCAGATGTGCAGGGGAAAGTTTCTCATGCAGAGTGTTGGATGCCTGGAAGGCTCCAGAGAAGGTAGTGGAAGCAGGCACATTAGCAACACTTAAGAGGCACTTGGATGGGTACCTGAATAAGGAGAAAATAGAGGGATAGGGACTGAGAAAGGGCCAAAGATTTTTTTTTATTAGTTAAGGCATCATGATTGGCAGGGGCTTGGAGGGCTGAAGGGCCTGTCTGGTCTTGTCTCTTCTTTCTTTGAACTTAAAACAATTACAATAACCAGGGAAAGGATACTGCAAAAACTATTGGGACAAAAGCCGACAAGTCCCCAGGTCGTGATGCACTTTATCCTGGAGACTTAAAGCAAGTGGCGACCGAGATAATAAATGATGTTAATGTTCCAAAGCTCTCTCGAGTCTGGAAGGGTCCCATCTGATTGGAAAATACTGAATGTAACTCCTCTATTCAAGAAGGGAGGAAGACAGAAAGCTAGAAACTACAAGCCAGTTAGCTTAATATCTATAGAACATAGAACATAGAACAATACAGCACAAACAGACCCTTCGGCCCACAAATTGCGCCGATCACATCTACCAATCCACAGACCTATCTATAACCCCCTATCCTATTCTTTTCCATATACTCATCCAGAAGTCTCTTAAAAGACCCCAGTGCGTTTGCCTCAACAACCTCCGACGGCAGTCGGTTCCATTCACTCACCACCCTCTGAGTGAAAAACCTACCCCTGACATCTCCTTTGTATTTGCTTCCCTGTACCTTAAATCTGTGTCCTCTCGTAGTGACCATTTCAGCTCGGGAAAATAGTCTCTGAGAGTCCACCCTATCTATTCCTCTCAACATTTTATAAACCTCTATCAGGTCGCCTCTCAACCTACGTCTCTCCAGTGATAAGAGTCCCAGCTCCCTCAACCTATCTTCATAAGGCCTGCCTCCCAATCCAGGCAGCATCCTTGTAAATCCCCTCTGAACTCTCTCAATAGCCTCTACATCCTTCCTATAATGAGGCGACCAGAACTGCGCACAATACTCCACCTGGGGTCTGACAAGAGTCTTATAGAGCTGCATCATTACCTCCTGACTCCTAAACTCTATTCCTCGATTAATGAAGGCCAGTACACCGTACGCCTTCTTGACCACTTCCTCATCCTGCGAGGCCGATTTAAGAGTCCTATGGACCCGGACCCTGAGATCCTTCTGCTCTACAACACAGCTAAGACTCCTACCCCTTATATTGTACTTCTTCATCCCATTATTCCTGCCAAAACGGACCACTACACATTTATCCGCATTGAAGTCCATCTGTCACTTCTCCGCACAGTCTTGCATCCTGTTTATGTCCCGCTGCAACTTTTGGCATCCCTCCAGACCATCCACAACACCACCGACCTTTGTATCGTCGGTGAACTTGCTAACCCACCCCTCCACTTCCTCATCCAGGTCATTTATGAAAATGACAAACAGCAGGGGTCCCAGAACAGATCCCTGGGGCACTCCACTAGTTACCGACCTCCATGCAGAACAAGACCCATCCACAACCACTCTCTGCCTTCTGCCAGCAAGCCAGTTCTGGATCCACGAGGCCAAAGCCCCTTGGTTTCCATGCCCTCTCACCTTCTCCAGAAGCCTTGCATGTGGGACCTTATCAAACGCCTTACTAAAGTCCATGTACACTACGTCCACTGCCCTTCCTTCGTCAATGTGTTCAGTCACATTTTCGAAGAACTCAATTAGGCTCATAACGCATGACCTGCCCTTGACAAAACCATGCTGACTATTTCTAATCAGTCCAAACTTCTCCAAATGTTCATATATTTTATCCCTCAGAAGCCTCTCCATCAGGTCCATGTACACTACGTCCACCGCCTATTGTGGATATTGCCAGAATATTTTGTTAAGGGAGTTAAAGCAATGGTTGAGTCAAATGGCTTTGTGAAAAAGATATTATGGTTGATTAACTTACTGGAGTTCTTTGAGGAATCATAGAATTCCTAGAGTGCAGAAGGAGGCCATTCACACATTGAGTGCGTACCGACAATGCAGGTCCTATCCCCCAACCCCACATATTTACCCTGTTAATCCCCCTAACATTAAGTCTCAATTTAGCATGGTCAATCCACCTAACCTGTACATCTTTGGACACTAAGGGACAATTTAGCATGGTCAATCCACCTAACCTGTGCATCTTTGGACACTAAAGGACAATTTAGCATGGTCAATCCACCTAACCTACACATCTTTGGACACTAAGGGACAATTTAGCATGGTCAATCCACCTAACCTACACATCTTTGGACACTAAAGGACAACTTAGCATGGTCAATCCACCTAACCTGTACATCTTTGGACACTAAGAGACAATTTAACATGGTCAATCCACCTAACCTGTGCATCTTTGGACACTAAGGGACAATTTAGCATGGTCAATCCACCTAACCTGTACATCTTTGGACACTAAGGGACAATTTAGCATGGTCAATTCACCTAACCTGTGCATCTTTGGACACTAAAGGACAATTTAGCATGGTTAATCCACCTAAACTACACATCTTTGGACACTAAGGGACAATTTAGCATGGTCAATCCACCTAACCTGTACATCTTTGGACACTAAAGGACAATTTAGCATGACCAATCCATCTAACCTACACATCTTTGGATGCAACAATGAAGTAACAAGCAACATGGATAAAGGGGAACCTGTGGGTGTGCTGCATTTGAAGTGCCACAGAGGTTGCTACACAAAGTAAGAACTCATGGTGTAGCATTTAACATATTAGCATGGATAGAACATGGTTTAGTAAACAGAAAAGTCATTTCCAGATTAACATAGAAACTAGAAGCAGGAGGAGACTATTCGGCCCTTCAAGTCTCCTCCCCCATTCATTTTGATCATGGCTGATCATCCAATTCCATATCCTGATTACCCCTCCCCCCCCCAATATCCCTCGATCCCTTTAGTCCCACAAGCTATATCTAATTTCTTCTTGAAATCAGACAATGTTTTAGAACATAGAACATAGAACATTACAGCACAGAACAGGCCCTTCAGCCTTCGATGTTGCGCCGACCAATATAAAAAGCAATGCCCCGCCAAACTAAACCATTCCCTTCTCTTCCATATACTTATCAACTAACCTCTTAAACGCCACCAAACTTGGCGCATCTACAACTGCTGCAGGCAGGGCATTCCACTCCCGAACCACCCTGTGGGTAAAGAACCTGCCTCTGATATCCGTCCTATAACTATCACCCCTTAATTTAAAGCTGTGTCCCCTGTGCTAGCTTTTTCCATCCTAGGAAAAAGGCTATCACTGTCCACCCTATCTAAACCTCTAATCATCTTATATGTTTCGATCAGGTCCCCTCTTAGACTCCTCCTTTCTAACGAAAACAACCTCAAATCCCTCAGCCTCTCCTCATAAGACCTGCCCTCCATACCAGGAAACATCCTGGTAAACCTCCTCTGTACCCTCTCCAATGCCTCCACATCTTTCTTATAATGTGGGGACCAGAACTGCAACAATACTCCAAGTGCGGCCGCACTAGAGTTTTGTACAGTTGCAACATGACGTTGCGGCTCCGAAATTCAATCCCTCTACCAATAAAAGCCAAGACTCCATATGCCTTCCTAACAACCTTCTCGACCTGACTGCCTCAACTACTTTCTGTGGGAGTGAATTCCACACATTCACCACCCTCTGGGTGAAGAAATTTCTCCTCACCTCAGTTTTCAAAGGTTTGCCCCTTTATTTTCGAACTCTGACCCCTAGCTCTGAACTCCCTCACCATTGGGAACATTCTTTCTAAATCTACCCTGTCTAACCCTGTTTGAATTTTATAAATTTCTAAGAGAAGTTTGCTAACGTCACATGAGAGGATTTAAACTAGTTTAGCAGGGGGGATGGGAATATTAGCTGAAGGAGAAACTAGAGATTAGAGTCAGTAAGACTCAGAGAGGAAGAGCAGGGAGGATGGAGTTGCTAATCAAACAGGATCTGGTGGACTAAATTGTATTTGTTTCAACTCGAGAAGGTAAGGCAGACAAACTTAGAGCTTGGATTAGTAGAGTCACAGAGTCATAGTGGTTTACAACAAGGAAACAGGCCCTTCAGCCCAACTTGTCCATACTGCCCTTTTAAAACCTCTAAGCTAATCCCAATTGCCTATAGTACTGAGAACTTTAATGTTGTTGCAGAGAGTTGGTTAAGGGAAAGACAGGATTGACAGCTTAATGTTCCAAGATACAGATGCTTCAGGCAGGATAAAGCGGATGTTGGGAAGTTGCACGACTGGTTAGGGAGAATATCACAGCTGTACTGCAGGAGAATATCTCGGAGAGCTCACACACCCAGACAATATGGGGAGAGCTCAGGAATAGGTGTAGTCACAACATTGCAGGTTTACTATAAGCTTTCCAACAGCCAACAGGAGATAGAGGAACAGATACACAGGCAGGTTTTGGCAAGATGTAAAAGTAACAGGATTGTTGTGGTGGGAAATTTTAACTTCTGACTGGGGCGGGGATGGGGCAGAGTTTGTAAGGAACGTACAAGAAGGCTTCTTGAAACCATATGTAGATAGTCCAGCTAGGGAAGGGGCCATACTGGACCCTGATATTGGGGAATAAGCCCAGCCAGGTGGTCAATATTTCAATAGGGGAACAGTTCGGGAACAGTGACCACAATTCAGTAAGCTTTAAGATACTGATGGACAAAGATAAAAGTGGCCCTCAAGTTAAGGTGTTAAGCTCGGGGGAGACTAAGTGCAACAATATTACGTAGAAACTGAAGAATGTAGATTGGGAACAGATGTTTGAGGGCAAATCAACATCTGGTACTTGGGAGACTTTCAAATCTAAGTTGATAGGGATTCAGGATTGGCACATTCCTGTAAGGATGAAGGATAAATACAGCAGGTTTCAGAAATCTTGGATAACGAGAAATATTGTGAGCCTAGTCAAAGAGAAAAAAGGAAACATTTGTCAAAGTTAGGAGACTGGAAACACACAAAGCAAGTGTGGAATACAAGGAAAATAGAAAGAAACGTAAGCAAGGAGTAAGGCGGGCTAAAAGAGGTCACAAAAAGTCATTGACCGGCAGGATTAAGGAAAATCCCAAGGCTTTTTATACATACATTTACATATATTTATGTACATAACTTTATAAGACCCTTGTCAGACCCCACTTGGAGTATTGTGCGCAGTTCTGGTAGCCTCATTACTGGAATGATGTGGAAGCTATTGAGAAGGTGCAAAGGAGATTTACAAGAATATTACCTGGATTGGGTGGCGTACCTTATAAGGATAGGTTGAGGAAGCTCGGTCTTTTCTCCCTGGAGAGACGAAGGTTGAGAGGTTACCTGATAGAGATTTATAAGATGTTGAGAGGAATAGATAGGGTGGATTCTCCAAGGCTATTTCCCAGGGCTGAAATGGTCACTACGAGAGGTTTAAGATGATAGGGTGTAGGTACAGAGGAAATGATAGGGGTAAGTTTTTCACTCAGAGGGTGGTGAGTGAGAGAAATCGGCTGCCATCGGTGATGGTAGAGGCGAACTCGTTGGGGTCTTTTAAGAGACTTCTGGTTGAGTAGATGGGATTTATTGGGATTGAGGGTTGTAGATAGGCCTGGTAGGTAGGGATATGATCAGCGCAACTTGTGGGCTGAAGGGCCTGTCAGTGCTGTAGTGTTCTATGTTTTATGATCTATATTCTATATATAAAGAGCAAGAGGATGGTTCGGGAGAGGGTTGACCCACTCAAGGATAGGGCACGGAATCTATGTGTGGAATCAGAGGAAATGGGTAAAGTACAAATAAGTATTTTGTGTCAGTATTCACCAAAGAGAAGGACTTGGCTGTCGACGAGTCTGGGGAAGATGTGTAGTTTGGATCATGTTGAGATCAAAAAAAAAGAGGAGGGGTTCTTAAGAAACATTACAGTAGTCAAGTTGCCAGACCCCAATGGGATAGACCTCCCCAAATACTGAGAGCGGCAAGGGAGGAAATTGCTGGGATCTTGAGAGAAATCTTTGCATTTTCTCTGGCAACAGGTGAAGTCCCAGAGGACTGGAGAATAGCCAATGTTGTTCTTTGCTTAAGAAGGGTAGCAAGGATAATCCAGGTACTTACAGTCCAATGAGCCTTACATTAATGGTAGGGAAATTATTGGAGTGGATTCTTTGAGGCAGGGTTTATCCCCACTTGGAAATAAGTGGAAGTGCTCGTGATTTGCAACATGGTTTTGTGAAGGGGAAATTGTGTCTCACTAACCTGATCGAGATTTTCCAGGAAGTGACAAAGATGATTGATGAGGATGGGGCAATTGATGTTGTCTATATGGACTACATAAGACCTTTGACAATGTCCCTCATGGCAGACTGGTGAAGTTGGATCAGGCAGGAGCTAGCAAGGTGGATACAAAGCTGGCCCGGTCATAGAAGACGGAGGAAGGATGTATTTCTGAATGGAGGGCTGTTACAAGTGGAATTCCTCAGGGATCAGTGCTGAAACTTTCGCTGTTTGTAATAGGTATATAAATGATTTGGAGGAAAATGTAACTGGCTTGATTAGTAAGTTTGCAGATGACAGAAATTTGGTGGATTTTCAAATAGCGATGAGGGCCATCAGAGGATACAGCAGAATATAGATCGGTTGGAGGCTTGGGCGGAGAGATGGCAGATGGAGTTTGATCCGAATAACTGTGAGGTAATGCATTTTGGCAGGTCTAATACACATGGGAGATTTACAATAAATGGCAGAACTCTTAAGAGTATTGGTAGGCAGAAGGATCTGAGTGTACAGATACACAGGTCACTGAAAATAACAACGCAGGTCAAGAAGGCATATGTTACACTTGCTTTCATTGGCATTGAGTTTAAAAATTGGCAAGTCAAGTTGCAGCTTTATAGAACTTTAGTTAGGCCTGCATGTGCAATTCTGGTCGCCACACTACCAGAAGGATGTGGAGGCTTTGGAGAGGTACGGAAAAGATTTACCAGAATGTTGCCCTGGTATGGAGGGCATTAGCTTTGAGGAGAGATTGGAGAAACTTGGTTCATTCTCACTGTCTCTCTTTCTCTCTCTCTTGTGTTGTTCTATAGAACATAGAACATTACAGCACAGAACAGGCCCTTCGGTCTTCGATGTTGCGCCGACCAATATAAAAAGCAATGCCCCTCCAAACTAAACCATTCCCTTCTCTTCCATATACTTATCACCTAACCTCTTAAATGCCACCAAACTTGGCGCATCTACAACTCCTGCAGGCAGGGCATTCCACTCCCGAACCACCCTTTGGGTAAAGAACCTGCCTCTGATATCCGTCCTATAACTATCACCCCTTAATTTAACGCTGTGTCCCCTCGTGCTAGCTTTTTCCATCCTAGGAAAAAGGCTATCACTGTCCACCCTATCTAAACCTCTAATCGTCTTATATGTTTCGATCAGGTCCCCTCTTAGCCGCCTCCTTTCTAACGAAAACAACCTCAAATCCCTCAGCCTCTCTTCATAAGACCTGCCTACCATACCAGGCAACATCCTGGTAAACCTCCTCTGTACCCTCTCCAATGCCTCCACATCTTTCTTATAATGCGGGGACCAGAACTGCACACAATACTCCAAGTGCGGCCGCACTAGAGTGTTGTACAGTTGCAACATGACGTTGCGGCTCCGAAATTCAATCCCCCTACCAATAAAGCTAAGACTCCGTATGCCTTCTTAACAACCTTATCGACTTGACTGCCTACTTTCAGGGATCTATGCACAAATACACCAAGATCCCTCTGTTCATCAACACTATTAAGAATCCTACCATTAGCCCTATACTCTACACATTTATTATTCCTGCTAAAGTGCAGTTATGGTTAGACTGGAGATACACCCACACTTACAGCCTCCTATAACCATATTTACCATATTTACAAGTTGATACTCAACTTGTTAGTATGGGATGGCATGGTGGTACAGTGGTTAGCACTGCAACCTCATAGTGCCAGGGACCTGGATTCGATTCCTGACTTGGGCCACTGTCTGTGCAGAGTTTGTTTATTCTCTGCATGGGTTTCCTCCGGGTGCTCCGGTTTCCCCCCATAGCCCAAAGATGTGTGGAATAGTTTGATTGGCCATGCTAAATTGCCTCTTAGTGTCAGGGGCAAGGGTAAATGCATGGGGTTATGGGGATAAGGCTTGGTTGGGATTGTGGTCAGTACAGACTCAATGGGCTGAATGGCCTCCTTCTTTATTTGACCTATTTGGCCGCATTAAGATTGCACCTTCTCAGACCATCAAGGGGCAGTGTGGGACTTGAACCCAGGGCTCCTGACTCTGAGGCTAGGGATGTTACCCACTGCGTCATGAAACTTCCCAACACCACGCACGTGGGAATAAGGGCTAGATAGGGTAGAGAGATTCTTTCCACTTAGAAAGGAAACCAGAACTAGAGGGCACAGCCTCAAAATAAGGGAAGGGTGCAGTTTAGAACAGAGTTGAGGAGGAACTTCTTCTCTCAAGACCATCAAAATGACAAAGGTGATCAAGAAGGCGAATAGAATGTTGACCTTTATCGTGAGGGGGATAGAACATAAAAGCAGTTGCTGCAACTGTACAGGGCACTGATGAGGCCGCAACTGGAGTACCGTGTGAAGTTTTGGTCCCCGTATTTGCGGAAGGATATATTGGCCTTGGAGGGAGAGAAGGTTCACCAGGCTGATACCGGAGATGAGGGGGTTAGCCTTTGAGGAGAGATTGAATCGACTGGGTCTGTACTCGTTAGAGTTTAGAAGGCTGAGGAGGGATCTTATAGAGAGTTACAAGATAATGGAGAGGATAGTTAGGGTAGAGGTAGAGAAATTCTTCCCACTTAGAAAGGAAACCAGAACTAGAGGGTACAGCCTCAAAATAAGGGTGGGGGAGGGGAAGTAGTTTAGAACAGAGTTGAGGAGGAACTTCTTGAGTCAAAGTTGGTGAATCTCTAGAATTCTCTGCCCATTGAAGTGGTGGAGGCTACCTCGCTGAATATGTTTAAGTCACGGGTAGATAGATTTCTGATAGACAAGGGAATTAAGGGTTATGGGGAGAAAGCGGGAAAGTGGAACTGATCCATTTCAGATCAGCCATGATCTTATTGAACGGTGGGGCAGGCTTGAGGGGCTGGATGGCCTACGCCTCTCCTATTTCTTATGATCTTAATAAAAACGCAACTTCCGTCACTCAGTTCAATCCTTAGACAGTTTATCCATCGGCCAAGCTCAACAAACAAAAATATCACTACCCTGATGAAGTAGATGCCATTCATTCATTGAAGAGCTAGCAGAGTTTTCCTTGGCTTTGGTGATTTTCCAATTCAGTCAGAATACGAGGTTGCACCTCATTGATTCCGTTGAAGGGGTGAGGAGGAGATTTACCACTAGGATGCTACTGAGGCTTGAGTTATAGGGAGAGGCTGGATGGACTGGGACTTTTTTCCCTGGAGTATAGGAGGCTGAGAGTGTGATTTTGTAGAGGTCTAAAAAATAATCAGATCAGCTAGATAGTCAATATTTTTTTCCCAAAGGTAGTGGAGCCTAAAACTAGAGAGCATAGGTTTAAGGTGAGAGGGGGAGAGACACAAAAGGGGCAATTTTTTCACAAAGAAGGTGGTGTGTGTCTGGAACAAGCTGCCAGAGGCAGTAGTAGATGCAGGAGCAATTTTGTGTTTTAAAAAGTATTACATGGGTACAATGTATAGAGGGATATGGGCCTGGGGTGAAGCATTTAAGTTATAAAGGGAGGTTGGATAGGCTTAGTTGTTTTCTCTGGAGCAGAGAAGACTGAGGGGCAACCCGATTGAGGTGTACAGGATTATGAGGGGCACGGACAGAGTGGATAAGGAGCAGCTTAGTTGAAGGGTTAGTCATGAGGGGACATAGGTTCAAGGCGAGGGGCAGGAGGTTTAAGAGGATGTGAGGAAAACTCTTTTGACCCAGACGATGATGATGGTTGGTAGAGGGTGGTGGAGGTGGGAGGGTGAGATGGGATGAGAAGGGGTGGGATGTCTCACATCCTTTAGGAAAGGTACCTGGATGACCACTTCACACACTGTAACATTCAGGGCTATGGGCCAAGTGCTGGTAGATGGGGTTAGGTGGGAGTTTAGGTATTTCTAAAGTGTCAATGCTGATCCATAGGGCAGGACTTTATATCCTCGCTCATACCGAAACTGTAAAATCCCCCCAAGGTCTGCTCCTTGCCTACCCCGGATCCTGTGGCGGGCAGATATTTTTTGGTAAAATTCAAGCCATAGAGTCTTAGAGGTTTACAGCATGGAAGCAGGCCCTTCTGCCCAACTTGTCCATGCCGTCCATTTTTATCACTAAGCTAGCCCACATTTGGCCCATATCCTTTTATACCCATCTTACCCATGTAACACATTCTAAAAGACAAAATTGCTCCTGCCTCTACTACTGCCTCTGGCAGCTTGTTCCAGACACTCACACCCCCTTTGTGAAAAAATTGCCCTTTTTGTATCTCTCCCCTCTCACCTTAAACCTATGTCCTCTAGTTTTAGACTCCACTACCTTTGGGAAAAAATATTGACTATCTAGCTGACCTGTGTTCCTCGTTATTTTATAGACCTCTACAAAATCACCCTCTCAGCCTCCTGTGCTCCAAGGAAAAAAGTGCCAGTCTCTCCAGCCTCTCCTTATAACTCAATCCATCAAGTCCCAGTAGCATCCTAGTCAATCTTTTCTGCACTCTTTCTAGTTTAATAATATCCTTTCTACAATACGGTGACTAGAACTGTACACAGTATTCTAAGTGTGGCCTTACCAAATGTCTTGTACAACTTCAACAAGACGTCCCAACACCTGTATTCAATGTTCTGACCAATGAAACCAAGCATGCCGAATGCCTCCTTCACCATTCTGTCCACCTGTGACTCCACTTTCAAGGAGCTATGAACCTGTACCCCTAGATTTCTTTGTTCTATAACTCTCCCCAATACATTACCATTAAATAAGTAAGCCTTGCCCCAATTCGATCTAGTAAAATGTGTCAGCTTGCATTTATCTAAATTAAACTTTATTTATCCATTCATGATTCGATGGTCTGAAGGGCCTCATCCACAACGTATAATTCTATGATTCATTTATGCCAAATATAACTTGAGTAGTTCGAGAGGAATGCCAGTTGGTCTATGGAACCTTTATTAAAATAGTTCTCCTTCTTCGCCTCTCCCATGTGAATCCCAGTAGGAAAAACAGTTTGGACCAGGACTCATATTTCCCCATTTTTCCTGATTGCCCCACTCTCTGGGGAGCTGGGGGACAGTATAGCAAAATGTGCACACTTACATTTTAAATCTGTGCAAGTTTAAGTCTGAGCACCCCTTTAATATGATTATGACTGTATCGTTGAATAAGATGATGATGGCTTCCAATTTGTTTCCGTTAATAAACAGTAAGAAGCAAAACCCGGCATGGTGGCATAGTGGTTAGTGCTGCTGCTTCACAGCGTCAGAGATACTGGGCGCGATTCCCGCCTTGGGTCACTGCCTGTGTGGAGTTTGTACATTCTCCCCGTGTCTGCGTGGGTTTCCTCCGGGTGCTCCAGTTTCCTCCCACGTTCTGAAAGACGTGCTGGTTAGGTGCATTGATCTGAAGAGGTGCCAGAGTCCGGCGGCTAGAGGAATCTCAGAGTAACTTCATTGCAGTGTTAATGTAAGTCTTACTTCTGACTAATAAATAACTCTAACCTTCCCTGATGCCTTAAGTGAGAATTCGGTTTAGTTCCTGCTCTACCCACACCAAGCACTAGATGTCAGTGTTGATTTGCAGTTGAGTGAACGCATCTCTTCAACACGTTGGGGAAGAAACATGTCTTCCTTTGTTGTCCGCACAGAAATCTATAAAATACAACCAGATTTTTGATTCATGCCCTCATGGTTGATGTCCCTTTATTGTTCCAGAAAAGAAAAACACCCAGAGGGAAAAGGAGATATTAAAAAAAGTATAAAACAACCTACTCCACCCACATATCCTTTTCCGCCCCATCCCCTTCTGGATGTGGTCAAGTAACTCCAAGAGTTCATTTTCCCATGACTGCTCCAGAACTTTACGAATGACACTATGGTCATAAAGCTGATTTTTATTTTAATTCAGGGGGGGAAAGAATGGAACTGCGTTCCAAACAGCAAGGCGAGACAGACATGCTACTGTCTGCTGAGAATTTTATTGCTTAACGTTTTCATGTGACATTCTTCGTCCTGCCTCAATTGGAGTTTCATAGAATCATGCAATCCTCCCAGTGCAGAAAAGGGCCACTCGACCCCTCGAGTCTGCACCAATTCTCTGAAACAGTATCTTACCCATGGTGGCACAGTGTTTAGCACTGCTGCCTCACAGCGCCAGGGACCCGGGTTCCATTCCCAGCTTGGGTCACAGAGTCTGCATGTTCTCCCCATGTCTGCGTGGGTTTCCTCCGGGTGCACCAGTTCCCTTCCACTGTCTAGAAGACTTGCTGGCTAGGTATATTGGTCATATTAAATTCTCCCCCAGTGTACTGGAACAGGTGACAATTGGAGATTTTCACAGTAACTTCATTGCGGTGTTAATATAAGCTTACTTGTGACGCTAAGAAATAAAATTTAAACATACCAAGGCTCTTTTCCTCATACATTTCCCATGGCTAATCCATCTAATCTACACATCTTTGGGACACTAAATGTCAATTTAGCATGGTCAATCCACCTAACCTGCACATCTTTGGAAATTAAGCGTCAGTTTAACTTGGCCAATCCACCTAAACTACACTTCTTTGGATTGTGGGAAGAAACTGGAGCACCTGGAGGAAACCCTTGCAGACATGGGGAGAACATGCAAACTCCACACAGGCAACCACCAAAGGTTGGAATTGGACTCGGGTCCCTGGAGCTGTCAGTCAACAGTGCTAACCACTGTGCCAACCCATAGAGTTCACTTCCAATTTACGTTGAAATTGGATTGGAAACCAGCATTAGCCACTTCAAAAGAAAGTATCACAACTCTGGGGGAAATCCCATCATTCCCAATATCGCTGCACTCCATTTCACACTATGTCTGATTGAAGTGGTTGACAGTTTTGATATCTACAAGTTCTATTATTAGATATCTTGTGTCTTACTTCGCTGACAACACGATTCAAATGCTGCAGTGCACCTATTCCGGGGTAGTATTTACTTGCAAGCTTTTCTAAGACTGTGTTAACATTAATGAATGAATGGACAGTGTAGGTTTTGTACGTTCTTGCATATGTGGTTATTGAACTAGATGCAGATGACAGGTAACCAGGTATCAGATCTCTGATAGACTAACAATCATTACAATGAATGCATTGACCTGTACCCTGACATGCCTGGTGCCCCAATGCACCCTGACACATTATCATACACTATGTTACTTGATGCACTGCACACTGACACACACATACACACTGCATCCCAATAAACTCTCATTGGAAAATTGTTACAGTCCATTATAAAGGATGAAAAAAAAGAGCATTTAGAAACACAAGATATAATCAAGCAGTGTCAGCATGGCTTGATAAAAGGGAAATCACGCCTAACAAGTGTGTGCCAGTTCTTTGAGATGGTAACAAACAGGATGGATAAAGGGGAACCGGTAGATGTAATATACTTGGATTTCCAATAAGTGTTCAATACAAAAAGCTACTTTTTTTAAATTTGTTAGTGTCACAAGCAGGCTTACATTAACACTGCAATGAAGTTGCTGTGAAAATGCCCCAGTCACCACACTCCGGTGACTGTTCGGGTACACTGAGGGAGAATTTAGCATCCGTGTAACCAGTACATCTTTCGGACTGTGGGATGAAACCAGCGCATCTGGAAGAAACCTACACAGATATGGGGAGAACATGCAACTCCACGCAGACAGTGACCCAAGTTGGAAATCGAGCCTGGGTCCCTGGTGTTGTGAGGCAGCAGTGCTAACTACAGTCTGCCAGGATTCCCAATATTTTCCCTTCTGTCATTGAGCAAGGCACCATGGAGACATATTTTGCAGTCCTACTGTAGTTATACAAACGTTCCTCACACTAACAGTAACATAAATGCAGAAGAATACTTGAGTAATGTAGAGCATTGAAGGAGATGTGGAGCAAATGTTAAAGGACAGTGGGACTATCAATGAAGTGAGTAGTAATAATGTGGTATGGTTTTCCAACAATCATAGAAATCCTACAGTACTGAAAGGGGCCATTCAGCCCATTGAGTCTGCGCCAATCACAATCCAACCCATGTCCTATCCCCATATCCCTACATATTTTACCCACTAATCCCTCTAACTTACACATCTGAGGACACTAAAGGGCAATTTTCGCATTGTCATTCAACCTAACCCGCACATCTTTGGAGAAAACCGGAGCACCTAGAAGAAACCCACACAGTCACGAGGAGAATGTGCAAACTCCACACAGACAGTGACCCGAATGAGGAATCGAACTCAGGACCCTGGAACTGTGAAGCAGTGGTGGTAACCACTGTGCTATTGTGCCGCACAGTACTGGGGAGACATTTGGGGATTGTGTTGAAAAGCTATTGCTGATAATATTCATGTTGTCGAACCTCAAGTTCTATCTTACCGAGTGATTGCAAGGATCTTGTGATGACTCCGTCTCAGTGTGAGCATTAAGCATCTTTTCTTCCAATTATAAGTTAACATAAAACATAGAACACTACAGCACAAACAGGCCCTTCGGCCCATGAGTTGTGCCGACCATATCCCTACCTACCAGGCCTCTCTATAACTCTCAATCCCATTAAATCCCATATACACATCCAAAAGTCTCTTAAAAGACCCCAGCGAGTTCGCCTCTACCACTGACGGCAGCCGATTCCACTCACTCACCACCCTTTGAGGAAAAAACTTACCCTTAACATCTCCTCTGTACTTGCTCTCCAGCACCTTAAACCTGTGTCCTCTCGTAGAACATAGAACATAGAACATTACAGTGCAGAACAGGCCCTTTGGCCTTCGATGTTGCGCCAACCAATTAGGAACAAGCAGTGACCCTCTAACCTAGACCATTCCCTTTTCATCCATAAACTTATCTAGTAACCTCTTAAACGCCACCAAACTTGGCGCATCTACAACTGACGCAGGCAGGGCATTCCATACCCTTACCACCCTCTGGGTAAAGAACCTACCTCTGACATCTGTCCTAAAATCACCACCCCTTAATTTAAAGCTATGTCACCTCGTGCTAGCTTTCTCCATCCTAGGAAAAAGGCTATCATTGTCCACCCTATCTAAACCTCTAATCATCTTATATGATTCAATAAGGTCTCCTCTTAGCCGCCTTCTTTCTAACGAAAACAACCTCAAATCCCTCAGCCTCTCTTCATAAGACCTGCCCTCCATACCAGGCAACATCCTGGTAAACCTCCTCTGTACCCTCTCCAATGCCTCCACATCTTTCTTATAATGTGGGGACCAGAACTGCACACAATACTCCAAGTGCGGCCGCACTAGAGTTTTGTACAGTTGCAACATGACGTTGCGGCTCCGAAATTCAATCCCCCTACCAATAAAAGCTAAGACTCCATATGCCTTCTTAACAACCTTATCGACTTGATTGCCAACTTTCAGGGATCTATGCATATATACACCAAGATCCCTCTGTTCATCAACACTATTAAGAGTCCTCATAGTGACCATTTCAGCCCAGGGAAATAGCCTCTGAGAATCCACCCTATCTATACCTCTCAACATCTTATAAACCTCTATCGGGTCACCTCTCAATCCTCATCTCTCCAGGGAGAAGAGACCTAGCTTCCCCAACCTATCCTCATAATCCAGGCAACATCCTTGTAAATCTCCTCTGCACTCTCTCAATAGCTTCTACATCCTTCTTGTAGTGAGGCGACCAGAATTGCGCACAGTACTCCAAGTGGGGTCCGACAAGGGTCTTATTCAAAAGTTCAGAAGAAAATCCTTCTTCCACTCAAAAGCCAGCCTTGCCAACTTGGTGCCAGGTTTTAGCTCCATCCATGGTCATTCGATACTAAACCAAGTGGTGGGAAATGGGATTAGATGGGAGGTCATGTGTTTCTCATGGGCTGGTGCAGACTTGATGGGCCAAAAGGCCTCTTCTGCACTCTATGATAGACACAAAAGTTTTCCACCTTAGGCAGCTGATACTCACACCCCACTTGCCTGCACTGATCCCAGATCCAAAGCCAATGGATCTCTAAATTTGGCTCATTTCTGCAGACACCTTGTTGCATCACATCTAATGTCTCATAGATCCCATTCTTTCTTAATGAGAGGTGATGGCCGAGTGATATTATCAATAAACTATTAATCCGGAATCTCAGCTGATGTTGGGGATCGAACCCCAGATAGTGGAATTTGAATTCGATTAAAAAAAATCTGGAATTGAGAGTGACCATGAAACTATTGTCGAATGATAGAAAAAATCCATCCTTTCGGGAAGGAAATCTACCTTCTTTACCCGGTCTGGCCTGCATGTGACTCCAGAGCCACAGCAATGTGACCATTAGCTGCTCTCGGGCAACAAGGAATGGGCAATAAATACTTACTAGCTAGCAACGCCCATGTCCCATGAATGTATTAGAAAAAAATCTACATGTGAGTCGAGTGTCAGAATATTGGCTTCACCAATGACTTTATATTGACACTGATTTCACAAGGCAATAAGAACTCAGCACATTAATACATGCAATACAAGTGTCCTGATTGAATGAATATTGCTCTTCTAACGTACTCTGTCTTCCTGTAAATAAATGTGGCACTTGTCCGTATTATGGATCAATAACAGTTGATGATCTTTTTTATGTTAAGCTGTAATTGAACCTTATTGGCAAAGTGATTTTTGCCTCTGGCTGGGGTCTAACTGGCGAGCAACTGTTTAACAACTATCTGTCCTGAAACTGCCCGTGTTCCAGCTGCGTGGAACTGCTTCATTACTGTCAAAACTGGAAAGACTACTCCGTGCGGCCATTCCTCACCCCGCTTTGATTCCACGGTGGGTGGTGAGATAGAATTCCAATAAGGTCTCCTCTTAGCCGCCTTCTTTCTAACGAAAACAACCTCAAATCCTCAAATTTGAGCCTCAAATTTGAACCTCATGTTCAAAGATGTGTGGCTTAGGTGGATTGGCCATGCTAAATTTTCCCTTACTGTCCAAACGTGTACTATTTAGGTGGATTGGCCATGCTAAATTGTCCCTTAGTATCCAAAGATGTGCAGGTTAGGTAGATCGGCCATGCTAAATTGCCCCTTAGTGTCCAAAGATGTACAGGTTAGGTGGATTGGCCATGTTAAATTGCCTCTTAGTGTCCAAAGATGTGCAGGTTAGGTGGATTGACCATGCTAAATTGTCCCCAAGTGTCCAAAGATGTACAGGTTAGGTGGATTGGCCATGCTAAATTGCCCTTTAGTGTCCAAAGATGTACAGGTTAGGTGGATTGGCCATGCTAAATTGTCCCCAAGTGTCCAAAGATGTACAGGTTAGGTGGATTGGCCATGCTAAATTGCCCTTTAGTGTCCAAATGTACAGGTTGGTGGATTGGCCATGCTAAATTGCCCCTTAGTGTCTAAAGATGTACAGGTTAGGTGGATTGGCCATGCTAAATTGCCCCTTAGTGTCTAAAGATGTACAGGTTAGGTGGATTGGCCATGCTAAATTGCCCTTTAGTGTCCAAAGATGTACAGGTTAGGTGGATTGGCCATGCTAAATTACCCCTTAGTGTCTAAAGATGTACAGGTTAGGTGGATTGGCCATGCTAAATTTACACTGGGACTGTGCCTTGGATCCTAGTCTCTGCTGTTAATGGAAACATCTTCCACGGGTCCACTCTATCCAAGCCTTTAATATCCTTTGGAGTTAATTTGCTTTTGAGTTGGTGGTGAGCAATGAGGGAGGGCCATATACCCAAAATCCAATTCATGAAGTGTCATGCTCCCTGTAATCTTATAGACCAGTAGGATAGGAAAGAGCTTTATCTTTTATATTCATAGAATCAAAGGATCCTGACAGTGCAGAAGGAGGCCATTCGATGTGACAAATCTGCACCTACTCCCTGACAGAGTAATTTAGCCAGGTCCAATCCTTTGCCTATTCCTCATAAGACTACATATTTACCTTGCTAATCCACAAAACCTGTGCATCTTTGGACTCTAAGGAGCAAAATAGCATATGCAATGCACTTGAACTGCACACCTTTGAACACTAAGGCTGGAATTTTACTGGGATCATGCCCACCATGGGAATCGGGAAATTCGAGGGGCAGATCACAGAAAGGTCTATTGACCTTGGGCGGGATTTTGTGGTTTTGGGATGAGCGCATAAAATTCTGTCCTGAGAATCAATTTAGAATGAGCATTCCACCTAACCTGCACATCTTTGGACACTAAGGAGCAATTTAGCATGGCCAATCCACCTAACCTGCACACCTTTGGACACTAAGGAGCAATTTAGCATGGCCAATCCACCTAACCTGCACATCTTTAGACACTAAGGAGCAATTTAGCAAGGCCAATCCACCTAACCTGCACATCTTTAGACACTAAGGAGCAATTTAGCAAGGCCAATCCACCGTAATCTGAACATCTTTGAGCACTAAGGGGCAATTTAGCATGGCTAATCCCCCCTAATCAGAACAGGACAGCCTACAGCACAGTGGTTAGCACTGCTGCTTCACAGCTCCAGGGTCCTGGGTTCGATTCCCAGCTCAGATCATTGTCTCTATGATGTTTGCACATTCTCCTCCGGGTGCTCCGGTTTCCTCCCACAGTCCAAAGATGTGTGGGTAGGTTGATTGGCCATGCTAAGAAGTTGCCCCTTAGTATCCAGGGATGTGTAGGTTAGAGGGATTAGTGGATATAATATATGGGGGTAGGGCCTGGGTGGGATTGTGTTCGGTGCAGACTCGATGGGCTGAAGGGTCTCTTCCTGCACTGTAGGGTTCTATGACCTTTGGACACCAAGAGGCAAGTTAGCATCTGACAGACATGCATATTAGTCCCTGGTAGCTCTAGGTTCATCATCTTTTAAGAGTGCACTCCCTGTGGAAGGATGTTAAAAGGCACATCAGCAATGTGAGAAGGAGACTGTTTTCAACACAGGATTGTTGCAGACAGCAAAAACTGATAGAGTGAGACACCAAGTCTTGTTCAATAGCTCCTGGCATGTTTATGGTGTAAAGTTGACACTTAATCCTTTAAACTGCACAAAATCAAGATTGCAGCGTCTTTTTTTCTGCACCTCCCCCCCCCCCCTCCCACCCCTTCCCTGGTGGCTAGTGTGCTGCGGGAGTCAGATGGCAGGCTTTGATGATTCATAGACTGGAAGAGTTTCTAATGTTGTCTTTGGTGTTGCCTGTGAGCTTGCTCACCTTTGGGGGCCGCTGGGTCAGGTGCTATTTGTCTTGTGTCAGAAGCTGATGGAAAGCCCCTGGGTCATTCTCCAATTGGAGCGGCCTCGCTCTCCAACTCGATAACAAAACAGGGTCAGTTTATATCTCTGCGCTGGGAAATAGGAGGGCAGCTTTTATAGGCAAGATCAGACTTGCATTTATATAGCGGATTTCGCACATCAGGAGAGGTGGGGGTGTGGGGGCTATAATCTGAAGTTAATTGAAGGTTAAAATCAATTCAGCTTCCAAGGTTAGATCCCAACATATCGCTATATTTGGTGAGTTACCCTTTCTCGCTGCTCACATGTCAGGGGTTGAGGCTGCTATTTTGCATACAGAATCAAAAACCTCAATCATGGATCCATGGAATATTCCAAACTCACAGCACAGAAAGAGCCCATTCGGCCCCTATGCTGGCATTTTCAAAGAGCAAGTGTTCTTCCACTCACGCACACATTTGCTGCATCGGCCCAGTGGCACAGTGGTTAACACTGCTACCTCTCACGGCGCCAGGGACCCAGGTTCGATTCTGCCCTTGGGTCACTGGAGTTTGCATGCTCTCCCCATGTCTACCTGGGTTTCCTCTGGATGCTCTGATTTCTTCCCACAATCCAAAGATATGCTGATTAAGTGCATTGACCATGTTAAATTGACCCTCAGCGTCCAAAGGTGTACAGATTAGACCATGCTAAATTGCCTCTTAGTGTCCAAAGATGTGTAGGTTAGGTGGATTTGCCATGTTAACTTTACCCTTAGTGTGAAAAGATGTACAGGCTAGGTTTTTTTTTTGAAAAAGTTTATTTATTAGTGTTGGAAGTAGACTTACTGATTTAAAATAGGGATCATGAGCCTTGGGAGTCCCTGGGAAGTGTGTAAATAGATGATGATATTGATGTACTTGTTTTTATCCTACAGGTGCTTTGGTCCACCTTGTTGTCTAATGAGGGGCATACACACGATGGGTCGTGAGAGGGCTGCTCTTGGATCTTTTTTGAGAGTATCCTAGTGCTTCACGTCGTTAGTGTACGCTTGACCTGGACCATCTGATGGGCAACACGACAGCTCAGTGACTATCGCTGTGCTGTGCAGATACATGGATTTGGGCCTGTGTCTGTGGGAGTTTGCGCATTCTCCCCGTGCTTGCGTGGGTTTTCTCCGGGTGCTCCGGTTTCCTCCCACATCCCAAAGATGTGCTCTTAGGCTAATTGGCAAAGCAAATTCTCCCTAAATTGTCTCAAATTTGGTTTTTAATCCATAGATCTATAAACATAGACAGGGATCACGGGTAGAGGTGGGAACATCGAGGTGGCAGCGTGGGCTCGTTGGGCCGAAGGGCCTGTTACCCCTGCTGTTTTGTTCTTTGTTCTTTGTTCTTACATTAACATTGCAATTAAGTTACTGTGAAAATTCCCCAGTTGTCACACCCACACCAGCACGGTGGCACAATGGTTAGCACTGCTACCTCGCAACGCAATGAATTGGCCATGCTAAATATGTGGGGTTAGGAGGATAGGACTCAGTTGGGATGCTCTTTGGGAGAGCTGGTACAGACTCAGTGGGCCAAGTGGCCTCTTTCCACACTGTTCTTCTGTTCTATCAGTATTTGTCCGGCTCCATCCAGCCACCTTGCCTCTCTATTTCAAAGTTCCTGGGGATCGTTAGTAACTCAAACAAGTCACTATACCCTGAACAAGATTGTCTCAATGCCTCACTCACTTATTGTGGAGTCCAAGAGGCGTAAGCAATAGATAGCAGAAGGATTGGAATGAGGCACTCATTGAATGTTAAAATGGCGGCGTGGGCTTGTTGGGCTGAAGGGCCTGTTTCCTGTGCTGCGTTGTTCTTTGGATTCTCCGGTCCTATAAATCCGTGAATCATCCATCCAACCCTATCCTTATATTAAAAAAAAATCAGCTTTTACCAGGTATAGCGCGCCAGATCCTGACTGTTGAAAGTTCTTCCTCAGCCCCTGTTGAGGTGTTTTTGCTGATGATTCAAAGTCGATGCCCTCCCGGTCATTGACCCACTCATCCAGACGCAAGAGTCAACATTAATTAAGGTGATCTCGGTGAAGGAAGGAATGCTGATTGGGACACTTTGTCTCGTATGGTGCCATCCCCAATGTCTGAGGCAGCGGAACAAAGAGACAAGAAAACACTTTTAATGTTTCGCACAAAGGACTACCCCTCCAAGGATGTAGCACACCCTTGGTATGAGGCAGGATTGTCAATCTACATCATCCATTCATGTCCTGCTCAGGCCTCGGGACCACAATTATTTAAGGCCCCCAACAGAGTGCTGACCAGTCAAGTAACTGTTGGTACAAAAAGTGATTTGTTTTTCCAACAATGAGATGTGGTCCCATTCTGTTTGTTAGCATTATCGCATGTACGCTGCACAGTGTAGTGCCGAATTTCTGGCCTGGATTAAGCAGGCTGCCGAGAGTCGGAATTTGAGCATGACCTGCTTCCGTGAGGATTCAATCCTGTGTTTTTCCTTCTGCAAAGTGAGTTAAACTGAACCTTTCGTAAAGTCCCAGTACTTTAGAAAGGGGAGGTGGATTGGGGGGACCGCAGAGGGGATTGATTTCTGAGGCAACAGTTTGGCTTTTTCTGTCGTCAAAGGGTGTTCTTCAAAGTCTGGCTGGGCCTTGGGCACCTCAGGTAGTGTCATCATGGGAACCCCAAGTAGTGTCACCATGGAAACCCCAGGTAGTGTCACCATGGAAACCCCAAGTAGCGTCACCATGCAACCCCGAGTAGTTTCACCATGGAAACCCCAGGTAGTGTCAACATCACCACGGTCACCTCAGGTAACATCACCATGGGAACCCAGGTAGTGTCACCATGGAAACCCCAAAAAGTGTTACCATGGAAACCCCAAGTAGCGTCACCATGCAACCCCGAGTAGTGTCACCATGGGAACCCCAGGTAGTGTCACCATGGGAACCCCAGGTAGTGTCACCTTGGAAACCCCAGGTAGTGTCAACATCACTATGGTCACCTCAGGTAGCATCATCTTGGAAATGCCAGGTAGTGTCAACATCACCACGGTCACCTCAAGTAGGATCACCATGGGAACCCAGGTAGTGTCACCATGGGAACCCCAAGTAGCGTCACCATGGGAACCCCAGGTAGTGTCACCATGGAAACCACAGGTAGTGTCACCATGGAAACCACAGGTAGTGTCACCATTACCATGGGCACCCAAGGTAGTATTAACATCACCATGGACACCACAGCTAGCGTCACCATGGGAACCCCAGGTAAGTCATTATGGGTGCCCCAGGTAGCTTCACCATTGACATTTTCAGATAGAGTCACCAGATAGAAAAGCTTTTGACCACTCTGCTTATAAAAGGAACCTCCGAAAAGGTTTCGTAATGGTTGGCACGCTGTTACAGTGGTTAGCATCGCTGCTTCTCACCTCCGGGGACCTGGGTTTGATTCTTGGTTTGGATCACTGTCTGTGTGCAGTTTGCACGTTCTCTGCATGGGTTTCCTTCGGGTGCTCCGGTTTCCTCTCATACTCCAAAGATGTGCAGGTTAGGCGGATTGGCCAAGCTATATTGCCCCTTAGTGTTCTGGGGCATGTACGTTAGAGGAATTAGTGGGGTAAATATGTGGGGCTGCGGGGATAGAGCCTTGATGGGATTGTTGTTGGTGCAGGCTCGATGGGCCGAATAGCCTTCTTCTGCACTGTAGGCATTCCACGATATGGATTTGAAATATTAACTCTGTTCCTCTTTTCGCAGATGCTGCCAGACCTACTGAGTTTTGCAGCAGTTTCTGTTGTTATTACCTTGCTGGTCGCTTGACTCTGCTGCTGACCTGTCCCCACAACAGGCCACACTGGAACCACAAGACTAGCAATGGTGGAGGGAGGGGATGGTTAGGAAGGGCTGCCAGTGGGATGAACTGTTTTTGTTAGGGATGAGGTTACGCATTGTTGAGTGTTATTGAAGCTGTTCTCAGGCAGATAACAGGACAGAATATCGTCACCCTCCTGAGCTGGATCTAGGATAAAGTTGTCCTGGACAGTCAGGAGGTGAGCTACTCACCCCTGAGGCTGAACTCCCTACAGCCCAAATTCAAAGCACAAAGTCAGGCCAATAATAGAACTAACAATTAACAAAAGAGGAGATCATCACAAGATGAGGTAATGTCTTAACAAAAGGCCGGATGGTGATCATCACATTTGTGACCAAGAGAAAAATTTCCCAGTCTATCCTTTTAACTCAAATCATCAAGTCCCGGTAACATCCTAGTAAATCTTTTCTGCACTCTTTCTAGTTTAATGATATCCTTTCTATAATAAGGTGACCAGAGCTGTACACAGTATTCCAAGTATGGCCTTACCAATGTCTTGTACAACTTCAACAAGACGTCTCAACTTCTGTATTCAATGTTCTGACCAAGGAAACCAAGCATGCCGAATGCCTTCTTCACCACTCTGTCCATCTGTGACTCTACTTTCAAGGAGTTATGAACATGTACCTCTAGATTTTTGTCTGTAACTCTCCCCTACCATTAAGTGAGTAAATCCTGCCCTGGTTCAATTTACCAAAATGCATCACCTCGCATTTGTCCACATTAAACTCCAGCTGCCATTCATCAGCCCACTGGCCCAATTGATCAAGATCCCGTTGCAATCGGAGATAACTTTCTTCACTGTCCATTATGTCACCAATCTTGGTGTCATCTGCAAACTTACTAACCATGCCTTCTATATTCTCATCCAAATCATTCATATAAATGACAAATAACATTAGCCCAGCACTGATCCCTGAATATCCCAGAGATATACACATTCTCTCTGTGTCTGCGTGAGTTTCCTCTGGGTGCTCTAGTTTTCTCTCACACTACAAAGATGTATAGATTGGATGGATTAGCCATGCTAAATTGCTCTTGAGTGTCCAAAGATGTGCGGGTTAGTTGAATTGACCATACTAAATTGCCCTTAGTGTCCAAAAATGTGGGGGTTAGGAGTATTGGCCATGCTAATATGTTCCTTAGTGTCCAAAAATGTGCGGGTTAGGTGGATTGGCCATACTAAATTGCCCCTTAGTGTCTGAAGATATGCGGGTTAGGTGTATTGGCCATGCTAAATTGAATCTTAGTGTCCAAAAATGTGCGAGTTAGGTGGATTAGCAATGATAAACGTGAAGGGTTACAGAGATAGGCCATAGGGGAGGAGTTGGATGCAATGCCCTTTTGGACAGTCGGTGCAGACTCAATGGGGCCGAATGGCCACCTTCTGCACTGTCGGGATTCCATAGCTTCCACTAGGAATTGCTGCCGGAGTTGAACGCCTTTGTCGAGCTTTCCTTCACAGACACTGTAGGAAAACTGTTCCGGACAGTGGGCGAGCACTGGGAATGAATGTGGAGCATCTTTTAGTGAGCACAGGTTTGATGAAAGCAGAAGAGGATGTTTGTAGTTGGGAGGCTGTGTCGCTGACATTACGTCTTGTCAGAGTATTTCCTTTGAGCTATTGGTCCTTTAGATTGACAGTTAATAGAGACCCTGATTACATCCCTTATCTCCAGTTCATTCTATTCCCACTTCCCTGATCAGGTTTCAGGGATCCCTGAGACAGCTACACACCTGCACTCCAAACCCTTTGTTTTATTACAAAGCCTTAATTAAAGGCACAATGTCTCTTTCATTGAACTGCACGGGGCCGTGTTCCACAGTTTATTAAAACGTGGGCCAAACTACACAGAGTCAGCCTGTGAGGCTGTCGCTTGATGCAAGGCAAAGTTTGTCAGTGACCGTCAGAGACGGGGTTGCGCCAGGGTAACAGAGTGCGAGTGACAGGCTGAGTGGGGAGGGATGAGGGGGGGATGGAGGTTTTAACCGGGAGTGCAGCACTCTGGTTAGCACTGCTGCCTCGCAGAACCAGGAGCCTGAGTTCGATTCCCAGCTCGGGTCACTGTCTGTGTGGAGTCTGCACGTTCTCCTCGTGTCTGCATGGGTTTCCTCTGGGTGCTCCGGTTTCCTCCCACAGTCCAAAGATGTGCAGGTTACGTTGATTGGCCATGCTAAGAAATTGCCCCTTAGTGTCCAGGGATATATAGATTAGAGAGATTAGTGGGTATAATATGTAGGGATATGGGGGTAGGTCCTGGGTGGGATTGGGTTCGGTGTAGACCCAATGGGCCAAAGGGCCTCTTTCTGCACTGTAGGGATTCTATGATTCTCTGATTCTATAATACTGCAATAAAATTACTGTGAAAATCCCTGAAACATCACCCTCCTATGGCTAAGGGAGAATTTAGCTTGGCCAATGCACATCATTAGGCAAATTGGGGCTGTTTTCTTTAGGAGGATGTAGACTTAAAGGAGATCTAATAGAGGTGTACAAGATTATGAGGAGTATAGATAGAGTAAATAGGGTTAAGCTTTTTCCTAGGATGGACTCAAATAGCACGAGGGGTCACGGGCTTAGGGTGAGGGGGGTAAGGTATAATTTGGATACTAGAGGGAGTTTTTTCACACAGAGGGTGGTGGGGGTATGGAATGCGCTGCCAAGTAAAGTGGTGGAGGCAGGTACTCTGGAGTTATTTAAGAAATACTTCGATGGGCACATGAACAGAATGGGAATGGAGGTGTATAGAAAACTGATTTAAAATAGGGATCATGAGCCTTGGGAATCCCTGGGAAGTGTGTAAACAGATGATGATATTGATGTACTTGTTTTTATCCTACAGGTGCTTTGGTCCGCCTTGTTGTCTAACGAGGAGCATACACGCGATGGGTCGTGAGGGGGCTGCTCTTGGATTTTTTTCGAGAGTATCCTAGTGCTTCATGTTGTTCGTGTACGCTTGACCTGGACCATCTGATGGGCAACACGACAACTCAGTGACTATCGCTGTGCTGTGCAGATACATGGATTTGGGTCGGTGTCTGTGGGAGTTTGCGCATTCTCTCCGTGCTTGCGTGGGTTTTCTCCGGGTGCTCCGGTTTCCTCCCACATCCCAAAGATGTGCTCTTAGGCTGATTGACAAAACAAATTCTCCCTAAATTGTCTCAAATTTGGTTTTTAATCCATGTACACCATGACCTCCTTATTCTTCTACTCTATGCCCTTGTTAAAAAAAAGCTCAGGATACTGTATGGTTTATTAATTGATCTCTCCAACTATTCTGCCCCCTTCAATCACTGATGCACATAGACACTCAGGTCAAATTCAGGACACTCATGTCAAATTCTTGACATTGAACTGAATCCGTCCCTTTTCTCTGCCCATTCCACCAACATGTCTGTGTCTTTTTGAAACTCAGTAAGAAGTCTGACAACACCAGGTTTAAGTCCAACAGGTTTATTTGATAGTAAACTCATAAGCTTTTGAGGTTTCCTTCTTCATCAGGTGAATGGAGAGTTCTGGCCTCAGACAGAGCATATAACAGCACAGACAGTTTACGGCTTACTGATTAGAATGTGAATCTTTACAACTAACCTGCTATTCAAGTCTTAAAGTGACTAACAATGTGAATGGAAGGAGCATTGAGCACAGGTTAAAGAGATGTGTATTGTCTCCAGACAATAACCCCAATGACTTGCCTGTGTTTGCAAAACCTCATTTACTGTACTGTCTGATTTTTTTTCCCAAAGCTTTCTGATCCTGAAGGTCACAGATTCTGTTCCGTAGCACCTGTTTCATCCTGTCCCTGGCATCTCAGAGGCTGAACATGACAATGAATAAAGCATGCAGTACCACAGATTATATTAATAAGGGTAGTGAGTAGGAGAACAAGGAAGTAATGTTGTATAAATCACTGGCTTGTCTCAGATGGAGTTTTGGATCCATTACTTGGTGTTGCACATCAGAAAGGATGAAAGGCATTGGAGAAAAGATTCACGCGAGTGATTCCAGTGATGAAGAACTTCAGTTATGAAGATATTATTTATTTAATCGTGACACAAGTAGACTCATATTAACACTGCAGTGAAGTTACTGTGAAAAGCCCCTAATTGCCACACTCCGGCACCTGTTTGAGGGACAATTTATAGAACATAGAACATAGAACATTACAGCACAGAACAGGCCCTTCGGCCTTCGATGTTGTGCCGACCAAAATAAAAAGCAATGCCCCTCCAAACTAAACCATTCCCTTCTCTTCCATATACTTATCAATTAACCTCTTAAACGCCACCAAACTTGGCGCATCTACAACAGCTGCAGGCAGGGCATTCCACTCCCTAATCACTCTTTGAGTAAAGAACCTACCTCTGATATCCGTCCTATAACTCATACCCCTTAATTTAAAGCTGTGTCCCCTCATGCTAGCAATTTAGTACAACCAATGCACCAGAGCACCTGGAAGAAACCCACGCAGATACGGGGAGAATGTGTAAACTCCACACAGACAGCTGGGAATTGAACCTGGGTCTCTGGCACTATGAGGCAGCAGTGCTAACCACTGTTAGCAGGCTGCAAATGTTGGATTGGGAAGATTGGGACTGTTTTCTTCGGGTTGTGTTTGACCCATGATGTGCTTCTAACCGTTTATCAACGTGTTTGCTCAGATTATTTACGAAAATTGTCTGTCACAGTACCCGATTCTGCCTCTCCCTCAGCTTATCAACTGCTGAAACCTTTACCTTCCTCTATGTTCCCTCACCATTGAAACACACTTGCAGCCCCAGATTCCCAACTCTAATTGTGTCAATGTGAACGCATCGAAAACTCTGCTGTTCATATCCTACCAGGTCCCATTTACCAATCTCCTCTTCTCGCTGACCTCTGGCCCCTGAATGGGAATCATTGAATATGACAAACAAGTACCTAGTCTCGAACCCAACCCAACAGCTGCCTAGTTTCAACCATCCACGGAAAGAGTGGTCCACCCTCAACAGGTTCAGGAGTGGCACAGTCCCTGCTGGGCCAACCTCCACAGATGGGGCATTAGTGCCAGCTCCCTAAGTGCTTATGGGAGAGAGCAAACTGTGGAAGAGTGTCCAATCCATAGAATTGACAGAGACCTATCCTCACTCAACACAGCAGGATCAGAGAATCTGAATGGTTTAGAGCATTTGGTAAATACAGATCCTGGCCTGGAAAGGCCACCATTTTATATTCTGATCTGAGATTGGAAATCCCTTCTAGGCCTCACTCTCTACCTCTGTAATTTCCCCCTACGAGAACTCTGCACTCCTCCAAAAACATTTATTTATAGAGCATATTGAAACATCCTGAGGCACTTCACGGAAACACTCCAGAGCAAAATTAGGCACCAAGTCACATACAATGATACCTGGGCTGATTTTTAAGAAAGATTCATTGATGGGATGAGGCCAGGCCAATCTCTAATTGCCCCCACGCAGGTGATGGTGAGCTGCCTTCTCGAGCTGCCACCCCCTTCCCCAACACCCCCCACCACCCCACACACGCACACACACACACACGCATGCACGCACTCACACATGCACGCACACACACACACACACGCATGCATGCACACACACGCACGCACACATATACACACACACGCATGCACGCACACACACACGCATGCACGCACACACACACATACACACGCACACACACATACACACACACACACACAAGGATTGCTAACGATGTGACCCTCTCTGTCACACCCTGACCAGCTTTTTTGACACAGTAAGAAGTCTGACAACACCAGGTTTAAGTCCAACCGATTTATTAAACTCACAAGTCTTTGGGGGTTTGCCCCTTCGTCGGGTGAATGGAGAGTTCTGGCCTCAGACAGAGCATATAACAGCACAGACAATTTACAGATTACTGATTAGAATGCAAATCTTTACAACAAATCTGCTATTAGTTAGTTAATTGTAAAAACTTGCAACTAACTAACTGGAACTCTCCATTCATTTGATGAAGGGACAAAGCCCAAAAGCTTGTGAGTTTACTATCAAATAAATTAAACCTGGTGTTGCCAGACTTCTTACTGTGTTTTTACCCCAGTCCAACGCCTGCATCTCCACACTAGGTTAGCTTTTCCGATCCAGCCTGACCTGGCTCCTCTGCGTTATTTTGCAAGCCTTCTGCCCAAAGACTCAGCATTGTGCGCCGTGTAAGGGAGATCACCTCTCTAACATCATCGCTCGACAGAGCGGGAAAAGGAACAGGTTGGATGCTTTACCAAATCCTGCGCTGAAAGTAGGAGGTCGCGCCCTTTGCTTGTCATCTTCCCCGGGGCAGCCTTGTTAATGAAGGTATCGCAAGTGTGCCTGCAGCTAATAAGTAGTGGCATTTCCTGTCCCCTTTGGGCCTGGGCTGCTCTGTTTCATTTAAGTCTTATCAGCATTATAGTCATCTGGTTTACTGCCTGAACGCCTCTTGTCTCCCCATCAGTTGGCAAATGGAATCTTCATTAATACTCTTGATCTACTGGCTTGGGCAGTGAGATAAACAAACCTGCTTAAGGGCAGGAAAAAATATATCAGGGATTTGTTTTGGGTCTCTACTTAAAAAAACATTGAAACCTCTTCCTTTAACGCTTTGGATTAAGGCCTGGTTCCAGCCACTGTTTGCTCCACACTGTGGGATTGTGTCGTTTACACTTTTCCCTCTGGATTTTTTTCAGGACGCCCCTGATCTTGATTCCTAGAAGGATCTCGCACAGATCTTCCCGTCGATCCGCAGAAGTGATCTCAGAATTCTAACAATTTTATGGTTTGTTTCTGAGTCACAGGTGGGTTTACATTAACACTGCAATGAAGTTATGGTGAAAATCCCCTAGTCGCCACACTCCATCACCTGGTACACTGAGGGAGAATTTAGCATGGCCAATGCACCTAACAGCACATCTTTGGAAGTGTGGGAGGAAACCAGAGCACCCAGAGGAAATCCACGCAGACATGGGGAGAATGTGCAAACTCCACACAGTCAGTGACAGGGAATCGAACCAGGGTATCTTTATTATTGAACAAATGCAGTCAGATGAACTTTACCAATAGTATCCCTACAATGCAGAAAGAGGCCATTCAGCCCATTGAATCTGCACAGACAACAACCCCAGCCAGCCAGTCCCCCTGACACTGAGTGGCAATTTAGCATGCCCAATCCACCCACCCAGCACATCTTTGGACTGTGGGAGAAGTGCGGAGCACCCGGAGGAACCCATGCAGTCATGGGGTGAAGATGCAAACTCCACACAGACAGTGACCCGAGGCCAGAATTGAATCCAGGTTCCTGGCGCCGTGAAGCAACAGTTCTAGGCACAGGTGAACAAATGGGGTGAACTCCTTCTTTAGCTCTTGGAGCTAAAGGGATCAAGGAACTTGGTGGGGAGAAAGACAGGATCAGGGTATTGAATTTAAAGATTAACCATGATCATAATGAATGGTGGTGCAGGCTGGGAGGGCTGAAGAGAGTGCAGAAGGTGCTGTTACATTCGTAAGTAGGGTGGAGAGAAAGATCAGCTTAATATAAGGTAGATTCATTCAAAAGTCTGACGGCAGCAGGAAAAAAATTGTTCTTGAGTCGGTTCGTACGTGATCACAATTTTTTTTAAAAGTAAGAGAGTAAGGGGGTCCTAGAGGAAGGCCGTAAAACACAGCAGCATACGGGTGGGGTAGGGCATGGTTTGAAATGCGTATACTTTAATGCAAGGAGTATTCGCAATAAGGGGGAGGAACTTGCAGCTTGGACCAGTACCTGGAACTTCGATGTTGTGGCCATTTCAGAGACTTGGGTAGAGCAGGGACAAGAATGGATGTTGCAGGTTCCAGGGTTCAAATGCTTTAGTCGGAGTAGAGAAGGAGGTAGAAGGGGGGGAGGAGTGGCATTATTAGTCAAAGACAGTATCACAGTGACAGAGAAGAAGTTTGATGAGGACTTGTCTGTTGAGATAGTATGGGCTGAGATTAGAAACAGGAAAGGAGAGGTCACCCTGTTGGGAGTCTTTTATAGACCTCCTAAAAGTTCTAGAGAGGTAGAGGAAAGGATGCAAAGTCAATTCTGGTCAGGAGTGAAAGTAATAGGGTAATTGTTATGGGGGACTTTAACTTTACTAATATTGATTGGAATAGCTATAGCTCTAGCTCGTTAGAGGGGTCAGTTTTCGTACAAAGTGTGCAGGAGGGTTTTTTGACTCAGTATGTAGATAGGCCAACTAGAGGTGAGGCTACATTGGATTTGGTGCTGGGCAATGAGCCAGACCAGGTGTTAGGCTTGGAAGTTGGTGAACATTTTGGTGATAGTGACCACAATTCGGTTACGTTCACCTTAGTGATGGATAGGGATAGGCATGAAGCTGGGGGCAGTAGTTATAGCTGGGGGAAGGGTAATTATGAGGCCATCAGGAGAGAATTAGGGTGCATAGATTGGACTAGGAAGCTACAGGGACTGGGAACATCTGGAATGTGGAGCTTATTCAAGGAGCAGCTGCTGCGGGTCCTTGATAAGTATGTCCCTGTCAGGCAAGGAGGAAATGGTCGAGTAAGAGAACCTTGGTGTACGAAAAAAGTTGATTTGCTGGTTAAAAGGAAAAAGGAGGCTTATGTCAGGATGAGGATTGAAGGCTCGGTTAGTGCAATGGATAGCTATAGATTAGCCAGGAGGGAGCTAAAGAGTGAATTGAGGAGAGCAAAGAGAGGACATGAGAAGACTTTGGCTGATAGGATTAGGGAGAATCCTAAAGCTTTCTTTAGATATGTTAAGAATAGAAGATTGGTTAGGGCAAGATTAGGGCCAGTCATAGACAGCAGTGGGAAGTTGTGCGTGGAGCCTGAGGAGATTGGAGAGGTACTGAATAAATATTTCTCTTCGGTATTCACGCAGGGTGATGTAAATGTAGTTATGGAGAACACTGAGGTACAGGGTAGCAAACTGGAAGGTATCGAAGTAGATAGGGAGGATGTGCTAGATATTCTCGAGGGTTTGAAGTTGGATAAGTCCCCTGGGCCGGACGGGATTTACCCTAGGATTCTCTGGGAGGCAAGAGAGGAGATTGCAGAGCCTCTGGCTCTGATCTTCAGGTCCTCGTTGGTTACGGGTGTGGTTCCGGAGGACTGGAGGATAGCGAATGTGGTCCCGTTGTTCAAGAAGGGGAAGAGAGACCTTCCAGGGAATTATAGGCCAGTGAGTCTTACTTCTGTTGTGGGCAAAGTATTGGAGAGAATTATTAGGGATAGGATTTATAGTTATTTAGAGAGAAATGAATTGATTGGGGATAGTCAGCATGGTTTTGTGAAGGGTAGGTCGTGCCTTACTAACCTCATTGAGTTTTTTGAAAAAGTGACTAAAGAGGTGGATGGGGGTAAGGCGGTTGATGTGGTATATATGGACTTTAGTAAGGCGTTTGATAAGGTGGCCCATGGAAGACTTCTGCAGAAAATGCAGATGTATGGGATAGAGGGTGATTTAGCTAATTGGGTTAGGAATTGGCTAGCAGGTAGAAGACAGAGGGTGGTGGTTGATGGGAGATATTCATCTTGGAGTTCGGTGACAAGTGGTGTACCTCAGGGGTCTGTTTTGGGGCCCCTGCTGTTTGTAATTTTTATAAATGATCTGGATGAGGGTATTGAAGGATGGATTAGTAAATTTGCAGATGACACTAAAGTCGGTGGAGTGGTAGATAGTGAAGAGGGGTGTTATAGTTTGCAGAGGGACTTGGACAAGTTGCAGAGCTGGGCCGAGAGGTGGCAAATGGAGTTTAATGTGGAAAAGTGTGAGGTAATGCACTATGGCAGAAATAATAAATGTGTAGAGTATAGGGCAAATGGTAGGATTCTTAGTAGTCTAGATGAACAGAGGGATCTTGGTGTGTATGTGCATAGATCCCTGAAAGTAGGCAGTCAGGTCGAGAAGGTTGTTAGGAAGGCATATGGAGTCTTGGCTTTTATTGGTAGAGGGATTGAATTTCGGAGCCGCAACGTCATGTTGCAACTGTACAAAACTCTAGTGCGGCCGCACTTGGAGTATTGTGTGCAGTTCTGGTCCCCACATTATAAGAAAGATGTGGAGGCATTGGAGAGGGTACAGAGGAGGTTTACCAGGATGTTGCCTGGTATGGAGGGCAGGTCTTATGAGGAGAGGCTGAGGGATTTGAGGTTGTTTTCGTTAGAAAGGAGGAGGCTAAGAGGGGACCTGATCGAAACATATAAGATGATTAGAGGTTTAGATAGGGTGGACAGTGATAGCCTTTTTCCTAGGATGGAAAAAGCTAGCACGAGGGGACACAGCTTTAAATTAAGGGGTGATAGTTATAGGACGGATATCAGAGGCAGGTTCTTTACCCAAAGGGTGGTTCGGGAGTGGAATGCCCTGCCTGCAGCGGTTGTAGATGCGCCAAGTTTGGTGGCGTTTAAGAGGTTAGTTGATAAGTATCTGGAAGAGAAGGGAATGGTTTAATTTGGAGGGGCATTGCTTTTTATATTGGTCGGCGCAACATCGAAGGCCGAAGGACCTGTTCTGTGCTGTAATGTTCTATGTTCTATGTACCCTTTTCCTGACAGAAGAAGGTGGAAGAGCCATGATCTTATTGAATGGTGGGGCAGGCTTAAAGGGCTAGAAGGCTCACTCCTGCTCCTATTACTCATGCATGGGGTCCTTGACTACGCTGGCTGCTTTTCTGAAGCAGTGGGAACTGTAAACAGTGGATGTTAATGGATGGGAGGCTGGTTTGTATGATGGACTGGGCTGCGTTCATGGTCCTTTGCAGTTACATGCAGTCTCAGTCATATCAGGAGCTGTACCAAACTGTGATCCATCAGGAAAATATGCTTTTTATGGTGCATCTGTAAAAGTTGGTGAGAGTTGTAGTGGACATGCTGAATTGCCTGAGCCTCCTGAGAAAGTAAAGGTGTTGGTGGGCTTTCTTCACTAAAGTTTCAGCTTGCAGGAACCAGGGTGGGTTATTGGTGATCAGGATACCCAGAAACTTGAAGTTCTCAACCATTTCCACTTCATCACCGTTGATGTAGGCAAGGTCATCTTCTCCACTACACTTCTTGAAGTCGATGACTCTCTCCTTTGTTTTACTGATATTGAGGGAGAGATTATTGTCATTGTACCATTGCCTGTCTCCCAATAACTTAACTTACATAGGGAACATAGAACACTACAGCACAAACAGACCCTTCAGCCCACAAGTTGCGCCGATCACATCTATACCTACCAAGCCATAGACCTATCTATAACCCCCAATCCCATTTGATCCCATATACTCATCCAGAAGTCTTTTAAAAGACCCCAACGAGTTTGCCTCTACCACCACCAACAGCAGCCAATTCCATTCACTCATCACCCTCTGAGTGAAAATCTTCCCCCTAACGTCTCCTCTGTATTTGCTTCCCTGCACCTTAAACCTGTGTCCTCTCATAGCGACCATTTCAGCCTTGGGAATTAGCCTCTGAGAATCCACCCTATCTATTCCTCTCAACATCTTATAAACCTCTATCAGATCGCCTCTCAACCTTCGTCTCTCCAGGGAGAAGAGTCCCAGCTCCCTCAACCTATCTTCATAAGGCATACCTCCCAATCCAGGCAACATCCTTGTAAATCTCCTCTGCACCCTTTCAATAGCTTCCACATCCTTCCTATAGTGAGGCGACCAGAACTGAGCACAGTACTCCAAGTGGAGTCTGACAAGGGTCTTATAAAGTTGCAGCATTACCTCCCGACTCCTAAACTCAATTCCTCTATTAATGAATGTCAGTATACCGTACGCCTTCTTGACCACATCCTCCACCTGCAAGGCTGATTTAAAAGACCTATGAATACACCTAAAGGGTTTGTGTAACTCTTGTGTTTTGTGTTCACAAACTGTGAAGGATCCAGTTTATGCTTTGGTTACGTTTATGCTCTAACTCAAACTGTTAAAACCTAGGTAAGGATTTAGATGTAATTTATGAACCACAAGTGACTATAATTGGCTGACTTTAAAAGCATAGTTTGGGAGTACTAAATGATGAGACTGAAATGGGATTCTGTAGGGTGAGAAAGATTACTATTAAAATTGGAATGCTCAATCAAAGTTCATCACAAAGGTTATCTTCCGTAAACTGGCTTGCACTCTAATGAAGGTAACTTTCTTTGTAACAAGTTTATACCCAGTACATTGAGATTCCTGGGCTGAACCTCTCTGATAAGTGAAAATACAGCATAGTGAGAGACCATGCGTTTCAGGCTAACCTACAAATTGACATTTATTGGAAAATGCAAATTTATGCAGAAGCAAGTTCAGTTGCGATGTTAAGTTATTTGCATTATTTCATTTTCTTAAGCAATTTTCTGAAATAGAAATAAAAAACAAATTCTTGGAACTCAGTTATGAAATCTTTAAGGGGAGATTTTTGATAAGAGAAAATTAATAGTTGCAGAAGGTTGCCAAATTGTTGGCAGTTTGGTATTGCAGAGAAAAAGAATGATACACCTTTTTTCCTCCAAAATACATTAGAAAATACATTTGAAATGTCGGCACTGATGCAATATGGGAAAAGCAGTAACTGACTTGTGCACAGCAAGCTCCCACACATGCAAAGTGTAATAAACAGAGAGCGGCGTGGTAGTACAGTGTTTAGCACTGCTGCCTCACAGCACCAGGGACCCAGGTTCAATTCCTGGCTTGCGTCACAGTCTGCACATGTCTGCGTGGGTTTCCTCCGGGTGCTCCGGTTTCCTCCTCATTCTGAAAAACATGCTGGTTAGGCACATTGACCATGCTAGAATCACCTTCAGTGTATCCAAACAGGCACCGGTCGGTGGCGACGAGGGGCTTTTCACAGTAGCTTCATTGCAGTGTTGGTATAAGCCTATTTGTGACATTAATAAATAAACTTTAAAAAAAAGAGAATCTGTTTTTCTTTAATAATATCATGGAGAGATGCATATTGATCAGGACAACAGGGAGAGCTACCTCGTTGTTTTCCAAAATTGTACAATGAGATCTTTTTGCATTCACTACGAGCAGACTGACTGACTGACTATTGACTGTGTGGAGTTTGCACATTCTCCTCGTGTCTGCGTGGGTTTCCTCTGGTTTCCTCCCACAGTCCAAAGATGTGAGGGTTAGGTTGATTGGCTGTGCTAAGAAATTGCCCCTTAGTGTCCAGAGATGCATAGGTTGGAAGGATTAGTGGGTATAATATGTAGGGATATGGAGGTAGGGCCTGGGTGGGATTTTGTTCAGTGCAAACTTGATGGGCTGAAGGGCCTCTTTCTGTAGTGTAGGGTTCTATGATTCTGTTGACTCCACCTCCCCCCAGCCTCTTCTTTCAAATAAGAGAGACTGCCTGCCATTCATAATTGGATGGCAAACTCATTATCTGGCCATTGATTGACCAATTGTGGAAAAATCTCTATCGGGTGACAGTTCCTCACAGATTGGGGGTGGGGGTAGTGACAGGAAAGGAGAGGGGCCGGGGGGATGGATGGTGGGGTCAGGGACTTGATAGAAAGGCTAAAAGAACCTGTTTCAAATTATAACCAAATACCCTGGGGAGGTCTTGCCATCTGACGCAGATTGTCCAGCGTGAGTGAACGATCTGTAATCAGACCCAACTCTGTCAACAAGCAATCATCCCCAGTGTTTGTATTGACAGCCTCAAAGTGACTTAATCACATTCATTTCAGCAAAAAAGTCAACGGGTGAGAAACCTCTACAAGGTCCTTCCTCGACCAGTTACATTTCGTTATATTTCTCTGAATCAGCCAATAGATTTTTTTTGCAAAGTGCCTCTGTTAGACACAAGCTCGAACATCGACAAGTTTGAGAGAGTGCTACTACTTCCAGCTTTCTCCACCGCGTTAACTCTTTGAGCTGTACATTTGTTACACATGTTGAGATGGTTTCACTTGCTCCTTATTCTCCCCAGCAGTCACTGCTTGCATAAGAACAGCATTATCACAGGCTGCTATCCTGAGAGATGTAAGCTGGTAGGAATATGTTTGTGTTCAGATATAGGGTAATGGAGAGGATTAAAGTCTTTCAAAGAGAATCTCTCCACATTTACTTCTGAAAGCTGTGCACAAGGTACCTTTTGATGAGGTCCCTTTTTTGGGTTAATGCGAGTATTGCCTGCCAATTATTCTTATATCAAGATTCTCTTTGAATGAAGTCAGTTGATTTGGTGCCACACTCTGGATAGAATCATAGAAACAGTGCAGAGGAGGCCATCCAGCCCATCGAGTCTGCACCCACCACTATCCCACCCAGACCCTGTCCCCACAACCTCATGCACTTAGCCTAGCTAAGATCCCTGATGCTAAGGGGCAATTTAACATGGCCAATCCACCTAACCCACACATCTTTGGACTGTGAGAGGACGCTGGATCACCCAGAGGAAACCCACAGAGACACGGGGAGAATGTGCAATCTCCACACAGGCAGTGACCCGAGGCCAGAATTGAACCCGGGTTCCCGGTTGCTGTGAGGCAGCAGCACGAACCATAATGTCACTCACAGATATGAAGGATTTTATCATGATCCAGACTGTTACCTTTCAGGTTTTGTGCATGTTAAGTGTGTGGGTGCATGTGAGACAGAGTGCGTGTGTGTGTGTGTGTGTGTGTGTGTGTGTGTGTGTGTGTAGATATAGGTGTGTGGGTGTGGTTGTGAGTGTAGGTGTAAATATGAGATGTCTCTTTCAAATTCATTGGATTCTTTAAGGGTTAGGTTGCTTGGCCATGCTGAGAAATTGCCCCTTAGTGTCCAGGGATGTGTAGGTTAGAGGGATTTGTGAGCATAATGTGTTGGGATATGGGGGTAGGGCCTGGGTGGGATTGTGTTCACTGCAGACTCGATGGGCCGAAGGGCCTCTTTCTGCAGTGTAGGGTTCTATGATCTATGACCTATGTGAGTTTATGTGTATGAATGGTTTTTTATATATGACCAAGAGATTTGGGGTATTGCTGATAAAGCCAATGTTTATTTTCCATATGTAATTTTCTTTGAGAAGGAGCAGTGACTTTATACAGCCAGCACAATCCACAAGATCTAGATAATTCCCGTTAGAGTGGCTGTTGTAGAATTTTGACCCAACAACAGTGAAGAAACGGTGACATATTTACGATTCAGGATGGTGAGTGACTTGGAGGGGAACCCAGGTAGTGTTCCCAGGTACCTTGTCCTTCTAGATGGGAGTGATTGTGGCTTCTTGCAAGGTGCTGCTGAAAGAACCTCGACAAGTTACTGCATTGTATATGTTAGATTTTGCTGTCACTGCAGAAGTGAGTATTTCAGTGGTGGAAGCTGTGTCTATTAAGTGTGTTTCTCAGATCTGAATGGTTCAAGATTCTTGAGTGCTGTTGGAGCTGCAGACAAGTAGTGTGTGTTCCATTATACTCCTGACTTACATCTAGATAGACTGATTGGTTATTCAGTGTAGAACACCCAACTTCTAACCTTCCCTTGGAACTAGAACATTTGTGAGCAAACAGCTAAGTTCCTGACAAAGAGTCATCCAGCCTCGAGACATTAGATGGAATCTCCCTCCACAGATACTGTCAGACCTGCTGAGATTTTCCAGCAATTTTTTGATTTTGTTTCAGATTGCAGCAGCCGCAATAATTTGCTTTTATTAGCTAAGTTTCTAATTCTTAATGAGGGATTCAGTGAAGAGAACACTGTTGAACTTCTTGGGGAGGTGGTTAGCTTCTCATTTGTTAACTGTGAGGAAAGATTGGGTAGACTGGAGTTGTTCTCCCTGGAAAGACAGAGGAATGAGGGGGTGACCTAATAGAGGTGTAAAAATTATGAGGGCTGTAGATAGCGTGAACAGTGGGAAGGTTTTTCCCAGGTTGGAGGTGATGATCACGAGGGGTCATGGGTTCAAGGTGAGAGGGGTGAGGTTTAACTCAGATATCAGAGGGACATATTTTACACAGAGGGTGGTGGAGGCCTGGAATGCACTGCCAAGCAGGGTGGTGGAGGCGGACACACTGGGATTGTTTACGAACTATCTGGATAGTCACATGAGCAGACTGGGAATAGAGGGATACAAATGAATGATCTAGTCGGACCAATGAGCGGCGCAGGCTTAGAGGGCCGAAGGGCCTGTTTCCTGTGCTCTAGGCGAATGCGATGTTGGCCTTTATAGCTAGGGGAATAGAATATAAAAGTAGGGAGCTTTTGTAGCTGTATTGGGCGCTGGTGAGGCCGCAGTTGGAGTACTGTGTGCAGTTTTGGTCGCCGCATTTGAGGAAGGATGTATTAGCCTTGGAAGGGGTGCGGAGAAGGTTTACTAGGTTGATACCGGAGATGAGGGCGTTAGAACATAGAACATTACAGCGCAGAACAGGCCCTTCGGCCCTCAATGTTGCACCGACCAATTAAGAAAAAGCAATGACCCTCTAACCTAAACCATTCCCTTTTCATCCATAAACTTATCCACTAACCTCTTAAACGCCACCAAACTTGGCACATCTACAACTGCAGCAGGTAGGGCATTCCATACCCTTACCACTCTCTGGGTAAAGAACCTACCTCTGACATCCGTCCTATAACTACCACCCTTAATTTAAAGCTATGTCCCCTCGTGCTAGCTTTCTCCATCCTAGGAAAAAGGCTATCACTGTCCACCCTATCTAAACCTCTAATCATCTTATATGTTTCAATAAGGTCTCCTCTTAACCGCCTTCTTTCTAACGAAAACAACCTCAAATCCCTCAGCCTCTCCTCATAAGACCTGCCCTCCATACCAGGCAACATCCTGGTAAACCTCCTCTGTACCTTCTCCAATGCCTCCACATCTTTCTTATAATGCGGGACCAGAACTGTACACAATACTCCAAGTGCGGCCGCACTAGAGTTTTGTACAGTTGCAACATGACGTTGCGGCTCCGAAATTCAATCCCCCTGCCAATAAAAGCTAAGACTCTGTATGCCTTCTTAACATATCGACTTGATTGCCAACTTTCAGGGATCTATGCACATATACACCAAGATGCCTCTGTTCTTCAACACTATTAAGAGTCCTACCATTAGCCCTATACTCTACACATGTTGGATTATGAGGAGAGACTGAATAGGCTAGGTTTGTACTCGTTGGAGTTTAGATGGCTAAGAGGGGATCTTATAGAGACATATAAGATAATGAAGTGGATGGATAGGGTAGAGGTTGAGAGACTCTTCCTGCTTAGCAAAGATAGCAGGACTAGAAGGCACAGCCTCAAGATTAGGGGAGATAGTGGTTCAGATCAGAGTTGAGGAGGAATTTCTTCATGCAAAGGGTGGTGAATCTTTGGAATTCTCTGTCTGATGAGGTGGTGGAGGCTTCCTCGCTGAATATATTTAAGTCAAGAGTGGATAGGTTTTTGATTGACAAGGGAATTAAGGATTATGGGGAGAAAGCAGGAAAGTGGTACTGATCCATTTTAGATCAGCCGTAATCTTATTGAATGGCAGGGCAGGCTCGAGGGGCTGGATGGCCTGCTCCTGCTCCTATTTCTTATGTACTTATTGCTCTTTGTTCTTTGTTGGGGTTGGTTAGTACCTGGCTTTGTGTGGCATGAATATCACTTGTAATTTGTTCGCCTGAATACAGGTGGAAAAAGTGATAAAGAAAGCGTATGGTACGATAGCCTTCATAGGAAGGGGTATAGAATACAAGAGTAGGAGTTTGATGTTGCAAGTGTATAGAACGTTGGTTAGGCCTCACTTGGAGTACTGCGTCCAGTTCTGGTCACCGTACTACCAGAAGGATGTGGAGGCCTTGGAGAGAGTGCAGAGGAGATTTACCAGGATGCTGCCTGGTATGGAAGGGCTGACTTACGAGGAAAGATTGAACACACTGGGGTTGTTTTCCCTTGAAAGACGTCGGCTGAGAGGGGATCTATTAGAGGTATATAAGATTATGAGGGGTATAGATAGAGTAAATAGTGGTAAGCTTTTTCCACCATTAGAAAAGGATAGAACGAGGGGTCACGGCCTTAGGGTGAGGGGGGCTATGTATAAGACGAATATTAGAGGGCATTTTTTCACACAAAGGGTAGTGGGGGTGTGGAATGCGCTACCGAGTGGGGTGGTGGGAGAGGCACGCTAGGGTTGTTTAAGGGTCTCTTGGACAGCCACATGAGCGGTCTGCAGATAGAGGGATATAGGAGGATTGTTTAAATACTTTATTTGTTTCCACAGGCTATTCGGTCCACCTTGTTGACCAACAAGGTGCATGCATTCGGCAGGTCGTGCGAGAGCTGCTCCTGGAGGTTACTTCAGGAGTGGCCTAGTGCTTCACGTCGTTAGTGTATGCTTAAACTGGACCATCTGATGGGCAACATGACAGCTCAGAGACTATCGCTGCGCTGTGCAGACACATGGATTTGGGCCTGTGTCTGCAGGAGTTTGCGCGTTCTCCCCGTGGTTGCGTGGGTTTTCTCCAGGTGCTCCGGTTTCCTCCCACATCCCAAAAATGTGCTCTTAGGCTGATTGGGTAACAAATTGGCCCTATATTGGTCTCTATATGTCATTAAGACGTTAGGATGGCGGCGCGGGCTCGTTGGGCCGAAGGGCCTGTTTCCCGTGCTGTGTTGTTCTTTGTTCTTAATATTATCCAGATCTTGCTGCACGTGTACATGCACTGTAGTGATATCTGCCCAGTTGCAAATGGAACTCCTTTGCTTATAACTGAGACTGATGATGTAGTGAGTTGTTCAAATTGGATTTTTCCTACTTTTTTATTGTTTCACGGGGCATCTGAGTCACTGGCTGGCCACTTACTGCCGATCCCTACTTGCCCTTGGAGGGCAGTTGCGACTCAACCACATTGCTGTGGCTCTGTAGTCCCATGTAGGCCAGACCAGCTAAGGGTGGCAGATTTCCATAGAAATCCTACAGTGCAAAAAGAGGCCATTCAGCCCATCGAGTCTGCACCGACAACAGTCCCATCCAGGCCCTATCCCCGTATCCCTACATATTTACTTGCTAATCCCTCCAGACGACATATCCAGGGACACTAAGGGGGCAATTTAGCTTGGCCAATCCACAAATCTTTAGGCTGTGGGAGGAAACCGGAGCACCCGGAGGAAACCCACGCAGACACAAAGAGAATGTGCAAACTCCACACAGACAGTGACCCGAGCCAGGAATTGAACCCAGGTCCCTGGAGCAGAGAAGCAGCAGTGCTAACCACTGTGCTACCATACCTTCCCAAAAGAACATTAATAAATCAGATGGGTTTTTCCGACAATGGTTTCATAGAACATAGAACATAGAACATAGAACATTACAGCACAGAACAGGCCCTTCGGCCTTCGATGTTGCGCCGACCAATATAAAAAGCATGCCCCTCCAAACTAAACCATTCCCTTCTCTTCCATATACTTATCAACTAACCTCTTAAACGCCACCAAACTTGGCGCATCTACAACTGCCGCAGGCAGGGCATTCCACTCCCAAACCACCCTTTGGGTAAAGAACCTACCTCTGATATCCGTCCTATAACTATCACCCTTAATTTAAAGCTGTGTCCCCTCGTGCTAGCTTTCTCCATCCGAGGAAAAAGGCTATCACTGTCCACCCTATCTAAACCTCTAATCATCTTATATGTTTCGATCAGGTCCCCTCTTAGCCTCCTCCTTTCTAACGAAAACAACCTCAAATCCCTCCGCCTCTCCTCATAAGACCTGCCCTCCATACCAGGCAACATCCTGGTAAACATCCTCTGTACCCTCTCCAATGCCTCCACATCTTTCTTATAATGTGGGGACCAGAACTGCACACAATACTCCAAGTGCGGCCGCACTAGAGTTTTGTACAGTTGCACATGACGTTGCGGCTCCGAAATTCAATCCCTCTACCAATAAAAGCCAAGACTCCATATGCCTTCCTAACAACCTTCTCGGCCTGACTGCCTACTTTCAGGGATCTATGCACATACAACACCAAGATCCCTCTGTTCATCTAGACTACTAAGAATCCTACCATTTGCCCTATACTCTACACATTTAATATTTCTGCCATAGTGCATTAGCTCACACTTTTCCACATTAAACTCCATTTGCCACCTCTCGGCCCAGCTCTGCAACTTGTCCAAGTCCCTCTGCAAACTATAACACCCCTCTTCACTATCTACAACTCCACCGACTTTAGTGTCATCTGCAAATTTACTAATCCATCCTTCAATACCCTCATCCAGATCATTAATAAAAATTACAAACCGCAGGGGCCCCAAAACAGACCCCTGAGGTACACCACTTGTCACCGAACTCCAAGATGAATATCTCCCATCAACCACCACCCTCTGTCTTCTACCTGCTAGCCAATTCCTAACCCAATTATCTAAATCACCCTCTATCCCATACATCTGCATTTTCTGCAGAAGTCTTCCATGGGCCACCTTATCAAACGCCTTACTAAAGTCCATATATACCACATCAACCGCCTTACCCCCATCCACCTCCTTAGTCACTATTCTTAATTCCAGATATTTTTTAAAAAATTGAACTCAAATTCCACCATCTACCATGGCGGGATTCGAACCCCGGTCTCCAGAACATTAGCTGAGTTTCTGGATTAATAGTCTAGTGATAATACCACTGGGTCATATGTTGACAGGGGATGTGTGGGCAATTTTTCTCATTTTGGATTGCAGCTAGTGCTGTTGCTATATTGGAACTAGCTGGGCTAGGAGTGCAACTAGTTCTGGAGTAGAAATTGTCAAGACCATAGCTAGCTTGTTGTCAGCAGCCCATAGCTTTCGCTGCATCGGGTTCTTTCAGCTGCTGATAGAATGAATCAAATTGTTGGCATTCGTAATACTAGAGACCTCAGGAGGAGGCTGAATTGGTCCATTCACACAGCACTGAAAGTAGTTGCAAAAATGCTTTAGTTATGTCCTTTGTGTTGACGTGCTGAATTCACACCATCACTGAAGTTGAGAATGTTTATGGAACCTGCTTGTTCCATTAGTTATTTAATTGGCCACTACTATTTGTGACTGGATGCGGCACAGCTAATTGCAGATGTTTGTCATGAGATTGCTTAGCTCTGTCGCAAGCATGTTGCTTCAGTATTAATGTGCACACATTGTGTGTGTATATGTGTGTGTGAATGAGAATGTATCTGTTTGTGTGTGTGTATGTGTGTGTCTGTATGTGTGTCTGTGTATGAATGAGAATGTATCTGTCTGTGTGTCTGTATATGTATGTGTGTCTGTATGTGTGTGTCTGGGTGTGAATGAGAATGTATCTGTCTGTGTGTCTGTATGTGCGTGTGTGTGTGTCTGTGCGTGTGTCTGTGTGTGAATGAGAATGTATCTGTCTAACACATGTTGCTTCAGTATTAATGTGCACACATTGTGTGTGTATATGTGTGTGTGAATGAGAATGTATCTGTTTGTGTGTGTGTGTGTGTGTGTGTGTGTGCGTCTGTGTGTGTGCGTGCGTCTGTGTGTGTGCGTGTGAGATTTTCCAGCTGTGCTCACCCCAAAACCTTATCCTGTCGCTAACAATTCCTGTGGGACAGGAAACTTCCACTGTCTTTGTAAGTGTGGATGTGTGAGAGATTATGTGAGAATTGCAATGTATGTTGATAAATGTGATTTGTGTGTGTGTGTGCAAGGATGCGTGTGTGCATGCATTTGTTTTTGTGACTGTATATGTGCGTACATGTGTAAGAATGTGATTGTGTGTTTGTAAAATGTGTGTGTGTGAATGAGTCTGTAAACATTTGCAAGCTTGTGCCTAAAGCCTGTGTAAGTGTGTGTGAGTGATGGGTATATGAATATGTGTATAAATGAGTGAGTATAAGTTGGTGTAACCATACCGATGTTGGCCATTTCAGCCCGATTAAATCTGGACGTACATCGATGAAACCCAGTTGAACTTGAAGACTGTGAAGTCAAACAGCAAAGTGTTAGCAAGCAAGGGAAGGGTGGCCAGTGAGAGTGAGCCGGAGCGAGAGGGAGGGAGGCTGCCTGAAATGCCCACTTGACAAGTCCCAGAGTTTACGAGTTCCAGGACTTGTTGTGTACATAATAACACTTCCTCTCTGATTGATGCTGGTTGTTGAACCCTGACCTCCAAGTGTTGAGGAGCAGAAGTTCAAGTCGTAGCCTTTGCAGGCAGATAGTTAACGGCGACATCTTACATTGTGCTGCTTGTCACTGCAGCTATCAGTCAGCGCAGTGGCCCAGGTTCTGAGAGATGGCTGGCGAAACCTAACACTTAAGTATCTGAGCTGGCAAAAATTAAGGTTTCCTCATTCTCAGTCGGAACTGGGGAATCTTGTATAAACATGGTGCTAGTTCCGGGTCAGGAGGTTCTGTCTTTTTTCCCTCTTTTTTTTGTTCCTTTAAGAATTTTGACAGTGAAAGCAATCATTATCTGTAATTATTTGCATGGTTACTGCGGTGTGGAATTGTTTGAATCAGCTGGGATTGATACTCACCGAGGCAGTAACCCCACAGAATGGATCGCTTGCCCCTTACCAAACTCACCTGCTGAAGAATTTGTGTGTTGTCTATGATAGGACAGGTATGGTACAGAATCCACCCTATCTTCATCCTATTCAAAAAACAAAGAATATCACAGCACGGGAAACAGGCCCTTCGGCCCAACGAGCCCAAGCTGCTATTTTAATATTATCAGTGCCCTCCTCTACCCATGACCTTTGTCTACACCTATCGAAGCAGATTGAGGGAAGACCAATTTAGAGACAATTTGTTACACCAATCAGCCTAAGAGCATGTTTTTGGGGTGTGGGAGGAAACCGGAGCACCCGGAGAAAACCCACGCAAGCACGGGGAGAATGCGCAAACTCCCACAGACACAGGCCCAAATCCATGTATCTGCACAGCAAACAATGATAGTCATGTTGCCCGTCAGTTGGTCCAGTTTAAGCGTACACCAACGACGTGAAGCACAAGGCAACTCTCGAAGCAACATCCAAGAGCAGCCCTCGCACGACCCACCGTGTGTATGCCCCTTGTTAGACAACAAGGCGGACCCAATCACCTGTGAATCAAAAGAAAAGACATCAATAAACATGCAAAACTTAGACATTTCCGGAATCCCCGGAAACAAATAAATAAATAAAGCAAATGGGCCACGAAATATGTTGGAAGGTCCATAACCAAAGAACAAAGAAAATTACAACACAGAAACAGGCCTTCGGTGCTCCGAACCTGCACTGACCATACTGCCCCTTACCCTTCTGGGAACCATCTCTCTCTCTATTCCCATTGTGTTCATGTATTTCTCCAGATGCCCCTTAAAGGTCACTTCCGCTACCTAGCTCAGCAGCGAATTTCAGGCACCCATCATTGTGTGTTAAAAAAAAACTTGCCTCGTACATCTCTTTTAAACCTTGTCTCTCACACCTTTGAACTGTGTCCCCTAGCAATTGACTTCATGGGAAAGAGCATCTGACTATCCAATCTGTCCATGCCTCATAATCTTGTAGACTTCTATCAGGTCTCCCCTCAACCTCTGTCGTTCCACTGAGAACAAACCTCTCACCAACCTCTCTCATAGCTAATACCCTCCATATCAGGTAAATCTTTTCTGTGCTCTCTCCAAAGCCTCCACATCCTTCTGGTAATGTGGCGACCAGAATTGAACGCAATGTTACAAGTCATCAGGTAAGCTTTCCTTGTGCAGCCAGGGAAAATGAAAACTTTTGTCTCTTCAAAACCAAGACGATGCCCTAACGTATTAGAATTGTAGAATTCATACAGTGCAGCAAAAGGCCATTCATGTTCTCTGAGCTTGCACCGACAATAAACTCGTTGAGGTCTTTTAAAAGACTTCTGGATGAGTACATGGGACTTATTGTGGTTGGGAGTTACAGATAGTTCTATGGCCTGGTAGGTATGGATATTATCGATACAACTTGTGGGCCGAAGGGCCTGTTTGTGCTGTAGTGTTCTATGATATATAATCCTGCCCAGATACTATCCCCATAATCCCACATATTTACCCTACTAGTCCCCCTAATAATAAGGGGTAACTTAGCATGGATAATCCACCTAACTTATCTTTGGACTGTGAGAGGAAACTGGAGCACCTGGAGGAAACCCACGCAGACACGGGGAGAATGTGCAAACTCAAGGCCACAATTGAACCTGGGTTCCTGGCATTGTAAGCATCAGTGCTAACCACTGTGCTATTCCTCTACATACACAAACACTCACAACTATATAGTAAAACGTAAGTTGACCAGCAAAACTTGTGCAAATCGGCCTTGTATAGATTAAAATGCAATCCCATAATACTGATGCCAGTATAACTGCTATCTACTGAGATTTGAAAAAAATGGAATTGATTTTTCTTTCACACAGCACACTCGTATGCATAAATGAATGCACGCATACTCTCACACATATGCCTACACACAGAACCATGCACGTAGCTACACCCCCTGTGTCCTCTTCTCTCAGCTGATAATTGCACTTTCTCTCCCTGCTTCCCTTCAAACACTGTTGAATATCTCCCTATCCCAGTCAATGCTACCAGATCAGCTTTGTCCCCAGGACACAGAGTGGGGATTTACCCCAGGAGGAACAGTTATTTTAGGCAGAGGCATTCCAGAGCTAGCTGTAGACATGTTGCTACTATTCCTTGTACATACTTAAATACTTTGCTATTCAATGGCAGCACAGCTGTTAGTGCTGCTGCCTCACAACCCTGGGGACCCAATTTCAATTCCAGCCTTGGGCATCTGTGTAGATTTGCACATTCTCACTGTGTCTATGTGGGTTTCCTCTGGGTGCTCTGATTTCCTCCCACATTACAAAGGTCTGCAGGTTGGGTGGATTGTCCGTGATAAATTGCTCCTTATTGAGCAAAGATGTGTCAGTTAGGAGGATTGGCCATGTTAAATTGACCCTTGGTGAGCAATGATGTGTACGTTAGGTGGATTGGCCATGCTAAATTATCCCGTAGTGTCCGAAGACGTGTAGGTTAGATGGATTGGCCATACTAAATTGCCTCTTAGTGTTCAAAGACGTGCAGGTTATGTGGATTGGCCATGCTAAATTGCCCCTTACTGTCCAAAGATGTGCAGGTTAGGTGGATTGGCTGCGCTAAATTGCCCCTTAGTGCGCAAAGATGTGTAGGTTAGATGGATTGTCCATACTAAATTGTCCCCTAGTGTCCAAAGATGTGTAAGTCAGGTGGATTGGCCATGCTAAATTGCCCCTTAGTGTCCAAAGATGTGCAGGTTAGGTGGATTAGCCATGCTAAATTACCCCTTACTGTCCATAGATGTGCAGGTTAGGTGGATTGGCCATGCTAAATTGCTAGTTAGAAGGATTAGCCCAGGGAAATGTGTGGGGGCACAAGGCGGAGAAAAGGGCTTTAAGATGGTCTATCAGAGGATCAGTGCATAATTGATGGGCCAAGTGGCCTCTTCCACACTGTAGGAATTCTACAGGCATGATTTTCCATCCACACCCGCTCCAATATTGGAAAATCCCACCCGAGATCAATGGACCTCTCTGTGTCCTGCCCACGACAATACCTGTGCCGCGAGAGATGGTAAAATTCTGCCCTATGATTCACTAATGAAATGTCTTACAGTGTATCCATACACAATTGAAGAGTGCGAGATTCTTAAGGAGTTTGATAGACACTTGGAGGTTCCTTCCCTTGTTTAATAGTTTAAGAACAAAGAAGAACAAAGAACAAAACAGCACGGGAAACAGGCCCTTCGGCCCAACGAGCCTGCGCCGCCATCCCGATGTTCCCACTTCTACCCTGTGGGTGGAGTTGAGGAATAGAAAGAGGGCAATTACTATGCTAGGGGTGTATTATAGGCCACACAACAGCCCACGGGCAGTTGAAGAAGGCATATGTAAAGACATTTTGGATAGGTGCAGAAAGAAGAGAGTCGTTATAGTGGGAGATTTTAATCTCCCTAGGGTGGATTGGAAAGTACCTAGAGCTGGGGGTTTGGATGGGCAGGAATTTGTAAAATGTGTACTGGAAGGATCGTTGGAGCAGTATGTGGTTAGCCTGACTAGAGAAGGGGCTATATTGGATTTAGTTCTGAGTAATGAGCCAGGGCAGGTAGTTGATGTTGTAGTGGGGGAACATATGGCTAACAGTGACCACAATTCTGTCTACTTTAGGATACAGATGGAAAAGGATGCTTGTTGACTTAGGGGCAGGGTGCTGAATTGGGAGAAGGCTAACTACGGTCGAATTAGGCAGGAACAAAGGAAACTGATTGGGAACGGTTGTTTAAGGGTAAGTCCACGCTAGGCATGTGGGACTCTTTCAAGGGAATACTGAAAATGTTGCAAGATAAGTATGTGCCGGCCAAGAGGAAAGATGGGAAAGGTAGGATTAGAGAGCCGTGGATTACTAGGGATATTGAGAACTTGGTTAGGAAGAAAAGAGAAGCGTATGATAGGTCGAAGCAGCTGGGAACAAAAACAGCATTGAAGGAATATAGAGAGAGTAGGAGGGAGCTCAAACGGGGAGTTAGAAGGGCAAAAAGGGGGCATGAAATGATTTTGGCGGATAGGATTAAGGAAAACCCAAAGGCTTTTTACTCCTATGTTAGGAATAAAAGGATGGTTAGAGGAAAAATCGGACCTCTTAGGGACAGAGGAGGGGAACTGTGCTTAGAGCCCGAGGGAATGGCGGAGATCCTGAATGAATACTTTGCGTCGGTATTCACAAAGGAGAGGGGTTTGTTGACAGCTCCTGTCTCTGAGGGAGCTGTGGACCAGTTGAGGGAAATATCCATACCGAGGGAGGAAGTGTTAGAGCTTCTAGGTAGCATTAAAACTGATAAATCTCCTGGGCCTGATGGCATTTATCCCAGACTGCTTAGAGAGGTGCGAGGTGAAATTGCTGGGCCTCTGATGCAAATCTTTGTCTCTTCTTTGGACACAGGTGAGGTCCCAGACGACTGGAGAATAGCTAATGTTGTACCGTTGTTTAAAAAGGGTGGTAGGGATAACCCTGGAAATTATAGGCCGGTGAGTTTGACGTCAGTGGTAGGGAAGCTGTTGGAGGGGATTCTTAGAGATAGGATGTATAGGCACTTAGGCACTTATAGGCGTTGCAATCTGATTAGGGATATGCAGCATGGATTTGTTAAAGGGAGGTTGTGCCTTACAAATCTGGTAGAATTTTTTGAGGAGGTGACGATAACGGTGGACGAAGGGCGAGCCGTTGATGTTGTCTATTTGGATTTTAGTAAGGCGTTTGACAAAGTCCCTTGTGGGAGGTTAGTCGAGAAGGTCAAGGCTAATGGGATACAAGGACAGGTAGCTAGATGGATAAGTAACTGGCTTGGTAATAGGAGACAGAGAGTAATAGCGGAAGGGTGCTTCTCTAGCTGGAGGTCGGTCACGAGTGGTGTGCCGCAGAGCTCGGTACTGGGACCTCTTCTATTTGTAATATATAGAAATGACTTGGAAGAGGGAGTAAGCGGAGTGATCAGCAAGTTTGCAGACGTACAAAGATGGCTGGACTTGCGGATAGTGAGGAGCATTGTCAGGCAATACAGCAGGACATAGATAGGCTGGTAGCTTGGGCAGACAGATGGCAGATGGAATTCAATCCTGATAAATGTGAGGTGATGCATTTCGGGAGAAAAAATGTAGGGGAGAGGTATATGATAAAGGGTAGACCTATTAAGAGTATAGAAACGCAGGGGCACCTTGGGGTGCAGGTGAACAAGTCTCTGAAGGTGGCAGAGCAAGTGGAGAAAGTTGTGAAGAAAGCATATAGTATGTTAGCCTTTATAGGCAGGGGTATAGAGGACAAGAGCTGGCCTTTAATTTTGCAGTTGTATAAAACGCTGGTTAGACCTCATTTGGAATACTGTGTCCAGTTCTGGTTGCCTTACTACCAGAAGGACGAGGAGACTCTGGAAAGAGTGCAGAGGAGGTTTACCAGGATGCTGCCTGGTATGGAAGGTCTGAGTTACGAGGAGAGGTTAGGCAAATTGGGGCAGTTTTCCTTAGAAAGACGTAGACTTAGAGGAGATCTGATAGAGGTGTACAAGATTTTGAAGGGGATAGATAGAGGTAACACGGTTCAGCTTTTTCCTAGGATGGAATCAAGTAACACGAGGGGTCACGGGCTTAGGGTGAGGGGGGTAAGGTATAATTTGGATGCTAGAGGGAGTTTTTTCACACAGAGGGTGGTGGGGTATGGAATGCACTACCAAGTAAAGTGGTGGGGGCAGGTACTCTGGAGTTATTTAAGAAATACTTCGATGGGCACATGAACAGAATGGGAATGGAGGGGTATAGAAAACTGATTTAAAATAGGGATCATGAGCCTTGGGAGTCCCTGAGAAGTGTGTAAAGAGATGATGATATTGATGTACTTGTTTTTATCCTACAGGCTTTGGTCCACTTTCTTGTCTAATGAGGGGCATACACGCGATGGGTCGTGAGAGGACTGCTCTTGGACCTTTCTCGAGAGTATCCTACTGCTTCACGTTGTTAGTGTATGCTTGACCTGGACCATCTGATGGGCAACACGACAGCTCAGTGACTATCGCTGTGCTGTGCAGATACATGGATTTGGGCCTATGTCTGTGGGAGTTTGCGCATTCTTCCCGCGCTTGCGTGGGTTTTCTCCAGGAGCTCCGGTTTCCTCCCACATCCCAAAGATGTGCTCTTAGGCTAATTGGCAAAACAAATTCTCCCTAAATTGTCTCAAATTTGGTTTTTAATCCATAGATCTATAAACATGGACAGGGATCGCGTGTAGAAGTGGAAACATCAAGGTGGTGGCGCGGGCTCGTTGGGCCGAAGGGCCTGTTTCCCGTGCTGTTTTGTTCTTTGTTCATTACCCTCTGCCATAACTAATCCCCCTAATCTATATCTCTCAGGGCACTGAGAGAGAATTTAGAACATAGAACATTACAGTGCATTACAGGCCCTTCGGCCCTCAATGGTGCGCTTACCTGTGAAACCAATTTAGCATGGTTAATCCACCTAACCTGCACATCTCTGAGCTGTGGAAAGGAACTTGAGCATCCAGAGGAAACCCACGCAGATACGGGAAGAGTGTGCAAACTCCACACACACAGTGGCCCAAGACAATATTCGAACCCAGGTCCCCGGTCCTGTGAGGTAGCAGTGCTAACCATTGTACCACCATGTATGGCTAGTCCAGAACACTATTTTGCCACCTCTCCCCTGTGAAGAAGATAGATGCAGCACCTGTTCGGGTACACTGAGGGGAACTTAGCCTGGCCAATGCACCTAACCACTTCTTTCAGACTGTGACAGGAAACTAGACTACCCTGGGAAAGTCCATACAGTCATGATGTAGAGATGCCGGCATTGGACTGGGGTAAACTCAGTAAGAATCTGGCAACACCAATTTTAAATCCAACTGATTTATTTGATAGTAAATCTGCTAGCTTTCGGCCTTTGTAGCCTTTGTCAGGTGAATGAAATGTTCTGGTCTCCAAAAGCACACATATCAGCACAGACAGTTTACAGATTGCTGAGTAGAATGCAAATCCTTACATCTAACCTGCTATTCAAGTCTTAAAGTGGCTAACAATGTGGGTGGGAGGAATCTTGAGCACAGGTTAGAGAGATGTGTATTGTCTCCAGACAGCACAGTAAGTGAGGTTTTTTTGCTAACCCAGGCAAGTCATGGGGGTTACAGATAGTGTGACAAGATCCCTGTTGAGACCGTCCTCATGTGTGCGAAACTTGGCTATCAGTCTCTGCTCAGCGACTCTGTGCTGTCGTGTATCGTGAAGGCCCCCTTGAACCCCCATGACTTGCCTGGGTTAGCAAAAAACCTCACTCACTGTGCTGTCTGGAGACAATACACATCTCTCTAACCTGTGCTCAAGATTCCTCCCACCCACATTGTTAGCCACTTTAAGACTTGAATAGCAGGTTAGGTGTAAAGATTCGCATTCTAATCAGCAATCTGTAAACTGTCTGTGCTGTTATGTGTGCTTTTGGAGACCAGAACAGTTCATTCGCTTGATGAAGGCTACAAAGGCCAAAAGCTAGCAGATTTACTATCAAATAAATTGGTTGGATTTAAAATTGGTGTTGCCAGATTCTTACGAAGTCCATACAGAACAGGGAGAATGTGCAGACTCCGCACAATCACCCAAGAGTGGCACAGTGATTAGCACTGATGCCTCACAGCGCCAGAAACCTGGGTTCAATTCCGGCCTCGGGTCACTGTCTGTGTGGAGTTTGCACAATCATGTTGTATCTGTGTGGGTTTCCTCCTGGTGCTCCGACTTCCCTCCCCACAGTCCAAGGATATATGGGTTAGGTGATAAATTGCCCCCAGTGAGAGGGGATTAATGGGCCAATATGGTCATGGGTGGAAGTGGGAACATTAAAATGGCGGCGCGGGTTTGTTGGGCCGAAGGGCCTGTTTCCCGTGCTGTGTTGCTCTTTGTGACGTAGGGATGTGGGGAATAGGGTCCGGGTGGGATTGTGGTTGGTGCAGACACGATGGGACTGTAGATCGAAGGCTGGAATCGAACTCGGGTCCCTGGCATTGTGAAGCAGCAGTGCTAACCGTACGCCGATACAGTCTGGAATTGAGGTGAAATGATGCATTGCAAGCAAGTTTAGAAAGAACGTGAAGAGTAAAGAGAGAGGAGGGTTGTTGAAGGAGGCAACAACCTGGCTAGTCATCTTGGGGGGTTTTGCTGTGGGAGGGCGCATGTCCAATCTGGAAAAGAAACAACCCAGTTCTAATAGCCGGGAGAGACTGGGAAGACAGTCGGAAGAATCGAATGCATTCAGTGAAGTCTCATAATTCATTGTCATTCTATTCGAGGTTTACTTTATTCATTTGAGTTAGTCAATAATTTACTGAGACTAAAGCTGATTGATTTGATTCACTGAGTAGCTCCAGAATCAATTTGGATTAATTCAGGCCTGATTTGGTGATTTAGAGTCAAATAGTGAAAAAAGCTTGCTTGCCGAGTAATTTATGGTGTTAAATTGGAGCAGGAGGGAAAGTAATTATTTATTTGCACGTTAAGTATAACATATTGCCAATCTCTTTATATAACATGCTTACAATCTTTGTTATTATCTGTATAATTCATTTCCAGTCTCTGTTATTCTTTATCTCACATACTATCAGTTGCTTGTATTATCTTAGCTAAGCTTGGCTAAGTTAGTTGCATGTCCTCCCAGAGGTGCGGCAAGATCCTTTCCGGATGTATCGTAGCTTGGCGTGGCTCCCACTCTGTCCAAGATTGCAAGAATAACTACAAAAGGTTGTGAACAAAGCCCAGTCCACTTAAAGCAGCCCCCCATCCATTGACTCTGTCCATACTTCCCGCTGCCTCTGAAAAGCAGCAGGCATAATTAAGGACCCCGGACCTTCTCCCTTCCATCAGGAGAAAGATATAAAAGTCTGAGGTCACGTACCAACCAACTCAAGAACAGCTTCTTCCCTGCTGCCGTCAGACTTCTGAATGGACCTACCTCGCATTAGAATCATAGAGCTCCACAAGTGCAGAAAGAGGGTCTTCGGCCCATTGAGTCTGCACCGAACTCAATCCCACCAAGGCCTTACCCCCATATTATACCCACTAATCCCTGTAACCTACACATCCCTGGACACTAAGAGGCAATTTCTTAGCATGGTCAATCAACCTAACTCGCACATGTGTGGGAGGAAACCAGAGTACCCGGAGGAAACCCACTCAGACCCGAGAAGAATGTGCAAATTCCACACAGACAGTGAGCCGAGCTGGGAATCGAACCCAGGACCCTGGAGCTGTGAAGCAGCAGTGCTAACCATTGTGCTACACTGCCGCATTAAGCTGATCTTTCTCCACACCCTAGCTATGACTGTAACACTACATTGTGCACCCTCTCCTTTTTTGATCATACTCTATGATCAGTATGCTTTGTATAGCATGCAAGAAATAATACTTTTCACTGTATCCCAATGCATGTGACAATAGTAAATCAAATCAAAGAATTGTGAGTTGAAATTCCATTCCAGGCCTCACGGTTGGGAGTTTGCGGCTGGAATCACCCCAAAATAACCAGAAAATCCTGCCTGAGGTCAACGAACATTTCCATGGTTTAAAGTTTATTTATTAGTCTCTCAAGTAGACTTGCATTAACACTGCAATGAAGTTACTGTAAAAATCCCCCAGTCGCCACACTCTGGCACCTGCTCGGGTACATTGAGGGAGAATTTAGCATGGCCAGTGCATCTAACCAGTACTTTCAGACTGTGGGAGGAAACTGGAGCACCTGGAGGGAACCCATGCAGGCACGGGGAGAATGTGCAAACCCCACACAGACAGTGAGCTGAGCCAGGAATTGAAGGAATCTTCTTACTGTATCTACCCCAGTCCAATACCAGCATCTCCACACCAGGAATCGAACCCAGGACCCTGGTGCTGTGAGGTCGCAATGCTAAACACTGTGTCGTATTTCCTCCCCCCACCTCCCCTCCGGCTATGATTCCCATGGAATCACACCACCAGAGATGCCAACTTTCAGGAGATCAAATCCTTCGTATCTTCGTATTCAGGTGAATGTTAAAGACCTGCTCAGAAATCAGTCTACGGACTGAGCAGGTTTGGAGTTGGGTGTGGAAGTTGGGGCTCTGATGAGGTTTTATTTAATGGATGCCGCACAGGGATATTCTAGTTGTGGGTAGTAGGAGTCAACACTTCTTTGACCCATACCATCATTTTCCTTCATGACATATGTGAGGTTTGGCTCAGGGACCCTGGTAGGTACAACATCCATCAAATCCTCCCTCCAACACCGTTAACATCCTTCAGGCCTAGAAAGGGAAAGTCATCATAGCCCCAGTTGGCCTGCTCTCCCGCCTTGAAGTGGTGATTTTCCTTGAGGGTCACCGCATCTCAAGTGAGGGGCGAGGTTGAGAAGGCAGAGTCTTCATGGATAACCCCTTGAAGACTCTGCCTTCTGGTGTTACTTCGCATCACTAATCACCTAACTGACTCCCCAGACCTACATCTTCCAACATCTCTGCATTCCTCCAATTCTGGCAACTTATTCCACCCCCATCCATCTCCTCATTGATGGCCATGCTTAAGCTCTGGGGTTTCCTCCCTAAATCTTGCAAGCTCTCTACGTCACCTTTTACCAGTTTTTATTACTAAGCATTGTCCCAAATGCTTGCATCTGGCCCATTTCTCTTGATACCCATTTCACCCATATAACTGCCTTAATGCTTTTGAGAAGACAAAATTGTATCCACCTCTACTACTGCCTCTGGCAGCTTGTTCCAGACACTCACCCCCTCTGTACCAAAAAATTGCCCCTCTGGGTTCTTTTGTAACTCTCCCCTCTCACCTTAAACCTATGCTGTCTAGTTTTAGACTCCCCTACATTTGGGAAAAGATATTGACTTATTTATTGACCTTATTTATGCCCCTCATTATTTTATAGACCTCTATAAAATCACCCCTAAGCTTCCCATGTTCGAAGGATACAGTCCCAGTCTATCCAGTCTCTTCTTATAACTCAAACCATCAAGCCCTGGTAGCATCTTAGTCAATCTTTTCTGCACTCTCTCTATTTTAATAACATTCTTTCTATAAAAGGGTGACCAGAGCGGTACACAGTATTCCAATTATGGCCTTACCAATGTCTTGTACAACTTCAATTCATCCCAACTCCTGTATTCAATGTTCTCATGAGTGAAACCAAGCATGCTGAATGCCTTCTTCACCACTCTGAAAGTGGAGTCACAGGTAGACTATGAGCTATGAAGCTGTACCCTTAGATCTCTCTGCTGTATAACTCTCTCTCATGCCCTACTATTAACTGAGTAAGTCCTGCCCTGGTTCAATCTACCAAAAGTCATCACCTCCTATTTGTCTAAATTAAACTCCATCTGCCATTCATCAGCCCACTGGCCCAATTGATCAAGATCCCGTTGCAATCAGTCTGGCAGCATCTGGGGAGAGAGAAAAAGTTAACACTTGGAGTTCACATGACTTTGCTACAAAACTGAAGTTTGATAATTCTGTAGCAGTCATGCGAACATAAGAAGTAGAACATAGAACATAGAACATAGAACATTACAGCACAGAACAGGCCCTTCGGCCTTCGATGTTGCGCCGACCAATATAAAAAGCAATGCCCCTCCAAACTAAACCATTCCCTTCTCTTCCATATACTTATCAACTAACCTCTTAAACGCCACCAAACTTGGCGCATCTACAACTGCTGCAGGCAGGGCATTCCACTCCCGAACCACCCTTTGGGTAAAGAACCTGCCTCTGATATCCGTCCTATAACTATCACCCCTTAATTTAAAGCTGTGTCCCCTCGTGCTAGCTTTTTCCATCCTAGGAAAAAGGCTATCACTGTCCACCCTATCTAAACCTCTAATCATCTTATATGTTTCGATCAGGTCCCCTCTTAGCCTCCTCCTTTCTAACGAAAACAACCTCAAATCCCTCAGCCTCTCTTCATAAGACCTGCCCTCCATACCAGGCAACATCCTGGTAAACCTCCTCTGTACCCTCTCCAATGCCTCCACATCTTTCTTATAATGTGGGGACCAGAACTGCACACAATACTCCAAGTGCGGCCGCACTAGAGTTTTGTACAGTTGCAACATGACGTTGCGGCTCCGAAATTCAATCCCTCTACCAATAAAAGCCAAGACTCCATATGCCTTCCTAACAACCTTCTCGACCTGACTGCCTACTTTCAGGGATCTATGCACATACACACCAAGATCCCTCTGTTCATCTAGACTACTAAGAATCCTACCATTTGCCCTATACTCTACACATTTATTATTTCTGCCATAGTGCATTACCTCACACTTTTCCACATTAAACTCCATTTGCCACCTCTCGGCCCAGCTCTGCAACTTGTCCAAGTCCCTCTGCAAACTATAACACCCCTCTTCACTATCTACCACTCCACCGACTTTAGTGTCATCTGCAAATTTACTAATCCATCCTTCAATACCCTCATCCAGATCATTTATAAAAATTACAAACAGCAGGGGCCCCAAAACAGACCCCTGAGGTACACCACTTGTCACCGAACTCCACGATGAATATCTCCCATCAACCACCACCCTCTGTCTTCTATCTGCTAGCCAATTCCTAACCCAATTAGCTAAATCACCCTCTATCCCATACATCTGCATTTTCTGCAGAAGTCTTCCATGGGCCACCTTATCAAACGCCTTACTAAAGTCCATATATACCACATCAACCGCCTTACCCCCATCCACCTCCTTAGTCACTTTTTCAAAAAACTCAATGAGGTTAGTAAGGCACGACCTACCCTTCACAAAACCATGCTGACTATCTCCAATCAATTCATTACTCTCTAAATAACTATAAATCCTATCCCTAATTATTCTCTCCAACACTTTGCCCACCACAGAAGTAAGACTCACTGGCCTATAATTCCCTGGAAGGTCTCTCTTCCCCTTCTTGAACAACGGGACCACATTCGCTATCCTCCAGTCCTCCGGAACCACACCCATAGAACATAGAACAATACAGCACAGAACAGGCCCTTCGGCCTTCGATGTTGTGCTGACCAAAATAAAAAGCAATGCCCCTCCAAACTAAACCATTCCCTTCTCTTCCATATACTTATCAATTAACCTCTTAAAACGCCACCAAACTTAGTGCATCTACAACAGCTGCAGGCAGGGCATTCCACTCCCTAATCACTCTTTGAGTAAAGAACCTACCTCTGATATCCGTCCTATAACTCATAATTTAAAGCTGTGTCCCCTCGTGCTAGCTTTCTCCATCCTAGGAAAAAGGCTATCACTGTCCACCCTATCTAAACCTTTAATCATCTTATATGCTTCAATAGATCCCCTCTTAGCCGCCTCCTTTCTAACGAAAACAACCTCAAATCCTTCAACCTCTCTTCATAGGACCTGCCCTCCATACCAGGCAACATCCTGTAAACCTCCTCTGTACCCTCTCCAATGCCTCCACATCTTTCTTATAATGTGGCGACCAGAACTGCACACAATACTCCAAGTGCGGCCGCACTAGAGTTTTGTACAGCTGCAACATGATGCTGCGGCTCCTAAATTCAATCCCCTTACCAATAAAAGCTAAGACTCCATATGCCTTCTTAACAACTTTATCCACTTGACTGCCTACTTTCAGGGATCTATTGACACATACACCAAGATCCTTCTGTCTTCAACACTATAAGGCCCTACCATTAGCCCTATACTCTACACATTTATTGTTCCTGCCAAAGTGCATTACCTCACACTTTTCCACATTAAACTCCATTTGCCACCTCTCGGCCCAGCTCGCAACTTGTCCAAGTCACTCTGTAAACTAAAACACCCCTCTTCACTATCTACCACTCCACCAACTTAGTTATCATCTGCAAATAACGACGACGCCTGAAGATCAGAGCCAGAGGCTCTGCAATCTCCTCTCTTGCCTCCCAGAGAATCCTAGGGTAAATCCCGTCCGGCCCAGGGGACTTATCCAACTTCAAACCCTCAAGAATATCTAGCACATCCTCCCTATCTACTTCGATACTTTCCAGTTTGCTACCCTGTACCTCAGTGTTCTCCATAACTACATTTCCATCACCCTGCGTGAATACCGAAGAGAAATATTTATTCAGTACCTCTCCAGTCTCCTCAGGCTCCACGCACAACTTCCCACTGCTGTCTATGACTGGCCCTAATCTTGCCCTAACCAATCTTCTATTCTAAACATATCTAAAGAAAGCTTTAGGATTCTCCCTAATCCTATCAGCCAAAGTCTTCTCATGTCCTCTCTTTGCTCTCCTCAATTCCCTCTTTAGCTCCCTCCTGGCTAATCTATAGCTATCCATTGCACTAACCGAGCCTTCAATCCTCATCCTGACATAAGCCTCCTTTTTCCTTTTAACCAGCAAATCAACTTTTTTCGTACACCAAGGTTCTCTTACTCGACCATTTCCTCCTTGCCTGACAGGGACATATTTATCAAGGACCCGCAGCAGCTGCTCCTTGAATAAGCTCCACATTCCAGATGTTCCCAGTCCCTGTAGCTTCCTAGTCCAATCTATGCACCCTAATTCTCTCCTGATGGCCTCATAATTACCCTTCCCCCAGCTATAACTACTGCCCCCAGCTTCATGCCTATCCCTATCCATCACTAAGGTGAACGTAACCGAATTGTGGTCACTATCACCAAAATGTTCACCAACCTCCAAGCCTAACACCTGGTCTGGCTCATTGCCCAGCACCAAATCCAATGTAGCCTCACCTCTAGTTGGCCTATCTACATACTGAGTCAAAAAACCTTCCTGCACACTTTGTACGAAAACTGACCCCTCTAACGAGCTAGAGCTATAGCTATTCCAATCAATATTAGTAAAGTTAAAGTCCCCCATAACAATTACCCTATTACTTTCACTCCTGACCAGAATTGACTTTGCAATCCTTTCCTCTACCTCTCTAGAACTTTTAGGAAGTCTATAAAAGACTCCCAACAGGGTGACCTCTCCTTTCCTGTTTCTAATCTCAACCCATACTACCTCAACAGACAAGTCCTCATCAAACTTCTTCTCTGTCACTGTGATACAGTCTTTGACTAATAATGCCACTCCTCCCCCCTTTCTACCTCCTTCTCTACTCCGACTAAAGCATTTGAACCCTGGAACCTGCAACATCCATTCTTGTCCCTGCTCTACCCAAGTCTCTGAAATGGCCACAACATCGAAGTTCCAGGTACTGGTCCAAGTAGGAGCAGGAATAGACCGTCTATCCCCTAAACCCTGCCCCACCATTCAATAAGGCATTAACTGAGTAAGTCCTGCCCTGGTTCGATTTATCAAAATGCATGACCTCACATTTATCTAAATTAAACTCCATTGCGCAGTTTTGTTCCAGATTTGCAGCATCAGCGGTATTTTATATTATCTTTAAGCTCCTTAAAAAATACCTCTTTGACTAAGATTCTTTTTCAGTATCTCTAATATCACCATTCTGTGTCATTGCTGTTAGTGGGATTCCCGGGTGTAAATTGGAGGCTGTGATTACATAATGATGATTGCCATATTTGAAATATAACCCAGTGTAAAATGATTTAATAATTGGAGGGGTGTGATAGAGGGGTCTAATTTTGGGATCCCACGTTGAATGGATACACTTGTGTCCCTGTTAGACTTACACTTCCTTGAAATGCAAGCAAACCTTTAATAAAAACTCAAAAAGAAATAGCCTGCATTTATAAAGCGCTTTATCGAATCCTTACAGTGCGGAGGAAGACCATTCGGCCCATGGACTCTGCACCGTCTTTCCGAAAGAGCATCCCACCCAGGCCCACCCAACCCCCCTCTTCCCCACACCACCCCCCCCAACCCTATCCCCCTAATTCCACACATTTAGAACATAGAACATAGAACATAGAACAATACAGCACAGAACAGGCCCTTCGGCCTTCGATGTTGTGCCGACCAAAATAAAAAGCAATGCCCCTCCTAACTAAACCATTCCCTTCTCATCCATATACTTATCAACTAACCTCCTAAACGCCACCAAACTTGGCGCATCTACAACAGCTGCAGGCAGGGCATTCCACTCCCTAATCACTCTTTGAGTAAAGAACCTACCTCTGATATCCGTCCTATAACTCATACCCCTTAATTTAAAGCTGTGTCCCCTCGTGCTAGCTTTCTCCATCCTAGAAAAAGGCTATCACTGTCCACCCTATCTAAACCTCTAATCATCTTATATGCTTCAATAAGATCCCCTCTTAGCCGCCTCCTTTCTAACGAAAACAACCTCAAATCCTTCAACCTCTCTTCATAGGACCTGCCCTCCATACCAGGCAACATCCTGGTAAACCTCCTCTGTACCCTCTCCAATGCCTCCACATCTTTCTTATAATGTGGGGACCAGAACTGCACACAATACTCCAAGTGCGGCCGCACTAGAGTTTTGTACAGTTGCAACATGACGTTGCGGCTCCGAAATTCAATCCCCCTACCAATAAAAGCTAAGACTCCGTATGCCTTCTTAACAACCTTATCGACTTGACTGCCTACTTCCAGGGATCTATGCACAAATACACCAAGATCCCTCTGTTCATCAACACTATTAAGAATCCTACCATTAGCCCTATACTCTACACATTTATTATTCCTGCCAAAGTGCATTACCTCACACTTTTCCACATTAAACTCCATTTGCCACCTCTCGGCCCAGCTCTGCAACTTGTCCAAGTCACTCTGTAAACTAAAACACCCCTCTTCACTATCTACCACTCCACCAACTTTAGTATCATCTGCAAATTTACTGATCCATCCCTCAATACCCTCATCCAGATCATTTATAAAAATTACAAACAGCAGGGGCCCCAAAACAGACCCCTGAGGCACACCACTTGTCACCGAACTCCACGATGAATATCTCCCATCAACCACCACCCTCTGTCTTCTATCTGCTAGCCAATTCCTAATCCAATTAGCTAAATCACCCTCTATTCCATACATCTGCATTTTCTGTAGAAGTCTTCCATGGGCCACCTTATCAAACGCCTTACTAAAGTCCATATATACTACATCAACCGCCTTACCCCCATCCACCTCTTTGGTCACTTTTTCAAAAAACTCAATGAGGTTAGTAAGGCATGACCTACCCTTCACGAAACCATGCTGACTATCCCCAATCAATTCATTTCTCTCTAAATAACTATAAATCCTATCCCTAATAATTCTCTCCAATACCTTGCCCACCACAGAAGTAAGACTCACTGGCCTATAATTCCCAGGAAGGTCTCTCTTCCCCTTCTTAAACAATGGGACCACATTCGCCATCCTCCAGTCCTCCGGAACCACACCCGTAACCAACGAGGACCTGAAGATCAGAGCCAGAGGCTCTGCAATCTCCTCTCTTGCCTCCCAGAGAATCCTAGGGTAAATCCCGTCCGGCCCAGGGGACTTATCCAACTTCAAACCCTTGAGAATTTCTAACACATCCTCCCTATCTACTACAATACTCCCCAATTTGCAACCCTGTACCTCAGTGCTCTCCACAGCTACATTTCCAGCACTCTGCGTGAATACCGAAGAGAAATATTTATTCAGTGCCTCACCAATCTCTTCAGGCTCCACGCACAACTTCCCACTGCTATCTATGACTGGCCCTAATCTCGCCCTAACCAATATTTATTTATTTATTTATTTATTTATCATGACTAATTCACTGAACTTACATATCTTTGGACATAGGGCAATTTAACCTGGCCAATCCATCGTAGCATAGTGGTTAGCACTGCTGGCTTACAGCTCCAGAGATCCGAGTTCGATTCCCGGTTTGGGTCACTGTCTGTGTGGAGTTTGCACATTCTCCTTGTGTCTGCTTGGGTTTCGTCCAGGCACTCTGGTTTCCTTCCATTGTCCAAAGGTGTCCGGATTAGTTCATTGGCTGAGGTTAAAAAAAAAATTGCCCTGAGTGTCGTGAGATGTGTAAGAGAGAGGGATTAGTGGTTAAGTATGGGGGTAGGACCTGGATGCGATTGTAGTCGGTGCAGACTCGATGGGCCGAATGGCCTTTTTCTGTACTGTACAATTTCTATGATCTTCTCTGACCCACCCGACCGACATGTCTTTAGGCACTAAGGGGCAATTTAGCACGTCCTAACCTACACATCTTTGGAGTGGCGGAGGAAACCCACACAGACATGGGAAGAACATGCAAACTCCCCACCTGAGGCTGGAATCGAATATGTGTCCCTGATGATGTGAGGTGGATTGCTTACTATGGTGCAATATATCATAAACCTAAGGTTCGTACAACCTCAGAACACCCCACAGCGCATTACAACAACTTGAAAGGTGATCAATATTCTAATACAAATTGTGTCCAGCAAGTCCTGACAATGTGTGATTGGGTGGGGGAGACATATCTACCAGGAAATCATAGATTCATAGAATCCCCACAATGCAGAAAGAGGCCCATTGAGTCTACACCAAATCCCACCCAGGCCCTACCCCCATATCCCTACATATTATACCCACTAATCCCTCTAACTTACACATCCCTGGACACTAAGGGGCAATTTTTTAGCATGGCCAATCAACCTAACCTGCGCATCTTTGGACTGTGGGAGGAAACAGGAGTACCTGGAGGAAATCCATGCAGACATGGGGAGAATGTGCAAACTCACACAGGCAGTGACCCGAGCTGGGAATCGAACCCAGGTCCCTGGAGTTGTGAAGCAGCAGTGCTGCCATGCTACTTGTACTGCAGGAGCGGAGTGGGGCTTGTTGGGGGGGGGGGGGTGGATTTTCCTCGCTGTTCTTTAAAATAATGGTGCAACTTAACTTTACCTGAGAGGGGAAGGTGAAACCCCAGTTGATGGCACCTCCAACAATGCAGCACTCCCTCCATGGAGTGTCAGCTTAACTTCCAAGATGGGAGTTTTCCCATTCCACCCACCACAGGCGAGGGGCAGATCACGGAACACTCCAGTGAGCTGGGGTGGGATTTTCCAGATTTGGGGACGAGCGCAGCCAGGAAGAACCTTGCCCCCAGTCCCTGGAAGTGGGGGGGCAGGAATCTTGGCTTGCTGACTCTCAAACCTAAGCATCACCACTGAGTCACAAGTTACCACCGCTTGTTAGAACAAAGAACAACACAGCACAGGAATCAGGCCTTTCGGCCCAACAAGCCGTGCCACCCATTTTCACACTCAGTGAGTGCCTTATTCAAGTCTTAAGTCACTCCTCGACACTTTTGTCTATCTCTAGTGGAACCCACAATAAAGGGGGTGGAAATTTAGAGAATTATACGTGCTCCAGATTAAGGGAGATCCAATTCAGGAACAATTTATTGACGCCAATGAACCTGAAAAGAACTTTTTTGGGGTGTGGGAGGAAACCGGAGCACCCGGAGAAAGCTCATGCAAGCACGGGGAGAATGTGCAAACTCCCGCAGACATTGATCCAAGCCGGAGACCCTACCCGAGTCCCTGTAACTGCAAACAGTGATAGCCGCTGAGCTGTCATGTTGCCCGTTAGATGGTCCAGTTTAAGTGTACATTAACAACGTGAAGCAGCTCTCAAAGAAACACCCAAGAGCAGCCCTCGCACGACCCGCCGCGTGTATGCCCCTTGTTGGTCAACAAGGCGGACTGAACCGCCTATGGATGTAAAAGGAGACATCAATAAATATAAAGAGACATAAAACAGACTCTACAGACAATGATGGAGCCCTTCATATAAGTTCATATAACCTCCTGGTGGGCTGAGAGCCCTACGGTTTGACAAGTGACAAACTTGTCTTGCAGTGTAGGTAATCTATCAGCTGTTGTTGAAGATCCCCAATAGCTTCAACATAAGAGACAAGGAATTGTCCACGTGTTAACTTCTCGGTGGTATTCTAAACATTCCAACGCAAGCAAGTTCTGCAGTGATGGTGACATTTGGTGACATTGCGGTTGGCGTCACATTATGTTTTCGGAGTGACTTCAAAGGAGTGTTAAGTTGCTGTTTGCTTTCGCTAATGAATAGTTCAGACTTCTTTAATCCAAGGGTGAGGTGACCCCTTTAGAAATATGACTCAGAACACCTAATTAAAGTGTCTCTCCCCAGTCTCACTCTTCTATCTTCTTGCCAAGCCTTAATCTCCCGGCGTGCAAAACTGCGGTGGGAGTGGGGGGTTAGTTAGGCCGGGCAGCGGAGACAAAGAGATGCTTCCCTTTCTAGTATTAAAACAAAAGGCCGCTATAAGCAAACATAATGACCAGTCAGGTCACCCAGAGGCCTCCCCGTCTAATTATAAAAGCTACATTCACACATTCCTCCCTCCACTCGCTGAATAGGGGATGTCAGGACACAACTGTCGTAAACTTCCACCGGCATAAAAGGGAAGGAGGGTGAGTAACCTGAGGGAAAAGTTCCCTTTTGTCCGTGGACCATCTGTTGGGGGCACCCCCCCCTCCCTCTGCCAAATGCCAGAAGGTTTGCACTGCCCTGATTGCCCATGTGTTCCGAGGCCCGATTCTCCCCGTTAGGGGTCTTTGTAATTAGGAGGATCCTAATGACTTGATGTGTTATTAGTGTCTGCGGCCCACTGCACGCACAGACCAATTAAGAGACGTTTGCGAGCAGCCAGAAAGGATGTCCAGCCTCAGTGATGTCATCCTCTAATTGACGCTCGGTGAAATGGAAAGCCCTGATTAACATTTGGGTGACTTTGGGTTTGGGACTGATCCAAATTCTGTAAAATCCAGAAGCTTACTGTGATCTCTCACTGTACATCACCCCTAATAGGACTCTATATTAACCCCTGGCTATCCAATAAACCAGTCGATAAATAAATGATAATAAATGAGATAGGGAACAGAGACCAACAGGACTCAATTTTCTCCGCTTCCAGTAAGGCTAACAAACGCCTGTTCCAGCGGCAGCTCGAGGCTAGTTTCCAACAAGTACCTTCTATGTGGGAACAAATAATCGAGTTGTGATTCTTACAGACAAAGCTCTCAATCGCAAACGTTACCACAGACATCGAGATTGAAGAACGCAGTGAGAAATTGGATGTATGTCGGATAATCAAAGTGGCAGTTTGCTGGTTATTGAGTAATGTACAGCAGAGCGGTCTGGTGCTACAGTGGTTAGCACCGCTGCCTCACAACATCAGGGACTTGTGTTCGATTCCTGGCTTGGGCCACTTTCTATGCGCGTTCTGGACTTCCTCTGGGCACTCCAGTTTCCTCCCACAGTCCAAAACACATATTGCTTAGGTGCATTGGCCATGCCAAATTCTCCCTCAGTGTCCCCAGATAGGAGCCAGAATGTTGCGACTATGGGATTTTCACAGTAACTTCATCGCAGTGTTAATGTAAGCCTAATTTACTCAGAGGGTAGCAAGGGCGTGGAATGCCCTGCCTGCAGCAGTTGTGGACTCGTCAAGTTTAAGGGCGTTCAAATGGTCAGTGGATAGGCATATGGATAGCATTGGAATAGTTTAGGTTAGAGGGTCATAAAATTGGTTACATTGGTCGGAGCAACATTGAGGGCCAAAGGGCCTGTACTGCGCTGTAATGTTCTATGTTCTATGTTCTACTTTAAGTTGTCTGAAGTGATGGTTCCTGCCTCCATCAACCTAACACTTCAGAAGATTTGAGAAGTTGAAATGCCATAGATTACAAGGCCAATCATTTGGCAAATCAAAGTAGCACATTGGTTAGCACTGCTGCTTCATAGCTCCAGGGTCCTGGATTCAATTCCTGGCTCGGGTTACTGTCTGAGTGGAGTTTGCACATTCTCCTCGTGTCTGCATGGGTTTCCTTAGGGTACGCCAATTTTCTCCCGTAGTCCAAAGATGTGCGGGCCAGATTAGTTGGCCATACAAAGAAATTGCCCCTTAGTGTCCAGGGATGTGTAGGTTAGAGGGATGAGTGGGTATAATATGTAGGGATATGGGGGTAGGGCTTGGGTGAGGTTGTGTTCGGTGCAGACTCGATGGGCCGAAGGGCCTCTTTCTGCACTGTAGGGTTCTGCGATAAACTAAATCAAATAAGGGACAGCTTCTTAAAGGGCAGTAGCGGGGCGGGGGGTGGGTGGAATCCATCCAAAACACCAAGCAAAGCTAAAGGAAGCTGAAAGCATCAAATCAAAACCTGATTAAAGGGGTCAATAATACATCCTTGGTGATAGCAAAGATGCAATGAAGGCTTCAAAGTATCCAGCAAAACCACATGCTTCCTCTGCAGGGAAACTGGGATAGTTTAGAGAAGAACAGAGAGAGGGAATGTTTGAACTCGTGGCTGCGGGGATGGTGCAGGAGGGAGGGGTTCAGGTTCCTGAACAATTGGGACTCATTCTGGGATAGGTGGGACCTCTACAAGAGAGATGGTCTACACCTGAACCAGAGGGGAACTAACATCTTGGGGGGAAAATTTGCAAAGGCTATGCAGGGGGCTTTAAACTGATTCAGAGGGGGGGTGGGATCCTGAGTAGTTGGGGTGCTAAGAGGGATGAGAATAAGGGGGTCATAGAGGAGAACTGTAAAACACAGCAGCATACGGGTGGAGTAGGGCATGGTTTGAAATGCGTATACTTTAATGCAAGAAGTATTCGCAATAAAGTGGAGGAACTTGCAGCTTGGACAAGTCCCTGGAACTTCGATGTTGTGGCCATTTCAGAGACATGGATAGAGCAGGGACAGGAATGGTTGTTGCAGGTTCCGGGGTTCAAATGCTTCAGTCAGAGTAGAGAAGGAGGTAGAAGGAGGGGAGGAGTGGCATTATTAGTCAAAGACTGTATCACAGTGACAGAAAAGAAGTTTGATGAGGACTTGTCTGTTGAGGTAGTATGGGCTGAGATTAGAAACAGGAAAGGAGAGGTCACCCTGTTGGGAGTCTTTTATAGACCTCCTAAAAATTCTAGAGAGGTAGAGGAAAGGATTGCAAAGTCAATCCTGGACAGGAGTGAAAGTAATAGGGTAATTGTTATGGGGGACTTTAACTTTACTAATATTGATTGGAATAGCTATAGCTCTAGCTCGTTAGAGGGGTCAGTTTTTGTACAAGGTGTGCAGGAAGGTTTTTTGACTCAGTATGTACATAGGCCAACTAGAGGTGAGGCTACATTGGATTTGGTGATGGGCAATGAGCCAGACCAGGTGTTAGACTTGGAAGTTGGTGAACATTTTGGTGATAGTGACCACAATTCGGTTACGTTCACCTTAGTGATGGATAGGAATAGCATGAAGCTGGGGGCAGTAGTTATAGCTGGGGGAATGGTAATTATGAGGCCATAAGGAGAGAATTAGGGTGCATAGAACATAGAACATAGAACATAGAACAATACAGCACAGAACAGGCCCTTCGGCCTTCGATGTTGTGCCGACCAAAATAAAAAGCAATGCCCCTCCTAACTAAACCATTCCCTTCTCATACATATACTTATCAACTAACCTCTTAAACGCCACCAAACTTGGCGCATCTACAACAGCTGCAGGCAAGGCATTCCACTCCCTAATCACTCTTTGAGTAAAGAACCTACCTCTGATATCCGTCCTATAACTCATACCCCTTAATTTAAAGCTGTGTCCCCCCGTGCTAGCTTTCTCCATCCTAGGAAAAAGGCTATCACTGTCCACCCTATCCAAACCTCTAATTATCTTATATGCTTCAATAAGATCCCCCCTTAGCCGACTCCTTTCTAACGAAAACAACCTCAAATCCTTCAACCTCTCTTCATAGGACCTGCCCTCCATACCAGGCAACATCCTAGTAACCTCCTCTGTACCCTCTCCAATGCCTCCACATCTTTCTTATAATGTGGCGACCAGAACTGCACACAATACTCCAAGTGCGGCCGCACTAGAGGTTTGTACAGTTGCAACATGATGCTGCGGCTCCTAAATTCAATCCCCCTACCAATAAAAGCTAAGACTCCATAAGCATTCTTAACAACTTTATCCACTTGACTGCCTACTTTCAGGGATCTATTGACACATACACCAAGATCCTTCTGTTCCTCAACACTATTAAGAGTCCTACCATTAGCCCTATACTCTACCCATTTATTGTTCCTGCCAAAGTGCATTACCTCACACTTTTCCACATTAAACTCCATTTGCCACCTCTCGGCCCAGCTCTGCAACTTGTCCAAGTACTCTGTAAACTAAAACACCCCTCTTCACTATCTACCACTCCACCAACTTTAGTGTCATCTGCAAATTTACTGATCCATCCCTCAATACCCTCATCCAGATCATTTATAAACATTACAAACAGCAGGGGCCCCAAAACAGACCCCTGAGGCACACCACTCGTCACCGAACTCCACGATGAATATCTCCCATCAACCACCACCCTCTGTCTTCTATCTGCCAGCCAATTTCTAATCCAATTAGCTAAATCACCCTCTATTCCACACATAGGTTGGACTAGGAAACTACAGGGTCTGGGAACATCTGAAATAGAACATAGAACATAGAACATAGAACACTACAGCACAAACAGGCCCTTCGGCCCACAAGTTGTGCCGAACACATCAAAACCTACCTAGCCATAGACCTATCTATAGCCCCCAATCCCATTGGATCCCATTTACTCATCCAGAAGTCTTTCAAAAGACCCCAGCGAGTTCGCCTCGACCACCACCGACGGCAGCCGATTCCATTCACTCACCACCCTCTGAGTGAAAAACTTTCCCCTAGCATCCCCTCTGTACTTGCTTCCCTGCACCTTAAATCTGTGCCCTCTCATCGCGACCATTTCAGCCCTGGGAAATAGTCTCTGAGAGTCCACCCTATCTATTCCTCTCAACATCTTGTAAACCTCTATCAGGTCGCCTCTCAACCTTCGTCTCTCCAGCGAGAACAGTCCCAGCTCCCTCAACCTGTCTTCATAAGGCATGCCTCCCAATCCAGGCAACATCCTTGTAAATCTCCTCTGCACCCTTTCAATAGCTTCCACGTCCTTCCTATAGTGAGGCGACCAGAACTGCGCACAGTACTCCAAGTGTGGTCTGACAAGGGTCCTATAAAGCTGCAGCATTACCTCCTGACTCCTGAACTCAATCCCTCGATGAATGAAGGCCAGTACACCGTAAGCTTTCTTAACCACATCCTCCACCTGGGAGGCCGATTTGAGAGTCTTATGGACCCGGACCCCAAGATCCCTCTGCTCTTCCACACAGCTAAGACTCCTACCTTTGATAGTGTACTCATTCATCCCGTTGGATCTGCCAAAATGGACCACAACACATTTATCCGCGTTGAAGTCCATCTGCCACTTCTCCGCCCAGTCTTGCATCCTGTCGATGTCATGCTGCAACTTCTGACATCCCTCCAGACCATCCACAACATGTGGATGGCACAAATGTGGAGCTTATTCAAGGAGCAGCTGCTGCGAGTCCTTGATAAGTACGTCCCTGTCAGGCAAGTAGGAAATGGTCGAGTAAGGGAACCTTGGTGTATGAAAAAAGTTAATTCGCTGGTTAAAAGGAAAAAGGAGGCTTTTGTCAGGATGAGGATTGAAGGCTCGGTTAGTGCAATGGATAGCTATAGATTAGCCAGGAGGGAGCTAAAGAGTGAGTTGAGGAGAGCTAAGAGGGGACACGAGAAGACTTTGGCTGATAGGATTAAGGAGAATCCTAAAGCTTTCTTTAGATATGTTAAGAATAGAAGATTGGTTAGGGCAAGATTAGGGCCAGTCATAGACAGCAGTGGGAAGTTGTGCGTGGAGCCTGAAGAGATTGGAGAGGCACTGAATAAATATTTCTCTTCGGTATTCACGCAGGGTGATGTAAATGTAGTTGTGGAGAACACTGGGGTACAGGGTTGCAAACTGGAAAGTATTGAAGTAGATAGGGAGGATGTGCTAGATATTCTTGAGGGTTTGAAGTTAGATAAGTCCCCTGGGCCGGACGGGATTTACCCTAGGATTCTCTGGGAGGCAAGAGAGGGATTGCAGAGCCTCTGGCTCTGATCTTCAGGTCATCGTTGGTTACGGGTATAGTTCCGGAAGACTGGAGGATAGCGAATGTTGGTCCCATTGTTCAAGAAGGGGAAGAGAGACCTTCCAGGGAATTATAGGCCAGTGAGTCTTACTTCTGTTGTGGGCAAAGTATTGGAGAGAATTATTAGGGATAGGATTTATAGTTATTTAGAGAGAAATGAATTTATTGGGGATAGTCAGCATGGTTTTGTGAAGGGTAGGTCGTGCCTTACTAACCTCATTGAGTTTTTTGAAAAAGTGACCAAAGAGGTGGATGGGGGTAAGGCGGTTGATGTGGTATATATGGACTTTAGTAAGGCGTTCGATAAGGTGGCCCATGGAAGGCTTCTGCAGAAAATGCAGATGTATGGGATAGAGGGTGATTTAGCTAATTGGATTAGGAATTGGCTAGCAGATAGAAGACAGAGGGTGGTGGTTGATGGGAGATATTCATTGTGGAGTTTGGTTACAAGTGGTGTACCTCAGGGGTCTGTTTTGGGGCCCCTGCTGTTTGTAATTTTTATAAATGATCTGGATGAGGGTATTGAAGGATGGATTAGTAAATTTGCAGATGACACTAAAGTTGGTGGAGTGGTAGATAGTGAAGAGGGGTGTTATAGTTTGCAGAGGACTTGGACAAGTTGCAGAGCTGGGCCGAGAGGTGGCAAATGGAGGTTAATGTGGAAAAGTGTGAGGTAATGCACTTTGGCAGGAACAATAAATGTGTAGAGTATAGGGCTAAGGGTAGGGCTCTTA